>CM050173.1:25687748-25695248 GCA_027410445.1 Discoglossus pictus | reverse complement strand
AAAACTCACACAAACACATAACAAACTACATTTACATTCTTATTATATGTTTAACAACCTATTAGCATTACAAAACTACATTAATAAGCATACCAACAGTGGTGCGCATCAAACAGGATTGTATGAAAACTCACACAAACACATAGCAAACTACATTTAGATTCTTATTTCATGTTTAACAAACTATAAGCCTTAGAAAGAAGCCTAAATAAGCATACCAACATTGGTGCCCAACAAACAGGATTGTATGAAAACTCACACAAACACATAGCAAACTACATTTAGATTCTTATTTAATGTTTAACAACCTATAAGCCTTAGAAAGAAGCCTAAATAAGCATACCAACATTGGTGCCCACCAAACAGGATTGTATGAAAACTCACACAAACACATAGCAAACTACATTTACATTCTTATTTTATGTTTAACAACCTATAAGCCTTAGAAAGAAGCCTAAATAAGTATACCAACAGTGGTGCGCACCAAACAGGATTGTATGAAAACTCACACAAACACATAGCAAACTACATTTACATTCTTATTTTATGTTTAACAACCTATAAGCCTTAGAAAGAAGCCTAAATAAGTATACCAACAGTGGTGCGCACCAAACAGGATTGTATGAAAACTCACACAAACACATAGCAAACTACATTTAGATTCTTATTTAATGTTTAACAACCTATAAGCCTTACAAAGAAGCCTAAATAAGCATACCAACAGTGGTGCGCACCAAACAGGATTGTATGAAAACTCACACAAACACATAGCAAAGTACTTTTACATTCTTATTTTATGTTTAACAACCTATAAGCCTTAGAAAGAAGCCTAAATAAGCATACCAACAGTGGTGCGCACCAAACAGGATTGTATGAAAACTCACACAAACACATAGCAAACTACATTTACATTCTTATTTTATGTTTAACAACCTATAAGCCTTAGAAAGAAGCCTAAATAAGTATACCAACAGTGGTGCGCACCAAACAGGATTGTATGAAAACTCACACAAACACATAACAAACTACATTTACATTCTTATTTTATGTTTAACAACCTATTAGCATTACAAAACTACATTAATAAGCATACCAACAGTGGTGCGCATCAAACAGGATTGTATGAAAACTCACACAAACACATAGCAAACTACATTTAGATTCTTATTTAATGTTTAACAACCTATAAGCCTTAGAAAGAAGCCTAAATAAGTATACCAACAGTGGTGCGCACCAAACAGGATTGTATGAAAACTCACACAAACACATAGCAAACTACATTTACATTCTTATTTTATGTTTAACAACCTATAAGCCTTACAAAGAAGCCTAAATAAGCACACCAACAGTGGTGCGCACCAAACAGGATTGTATGAAAACTCACACAAACACATAGCAAACTACATTTACATTCTTATTTAATGTTTAACAACCTATAAGCCTTACAAAGAAGCCTAAATAAGCATACCAACAGTGGTGCGCACCAAACAGGATTGTATGAAAACTCACACAAACACATAGCAAACTACATTTAGATTCTTTTTTAATGTTTAACAACCTATAAGCCTTACAAAGAAGCCTAAATAAGTATACCAACAGTGGTGCGCACCAAACAGGATTGTATGAAAACTCACACAAACACATAGCAAACTACATTTAGATTCTTATTTAATGTTTAACAACCTATAAGCCTTACAAAGAAGCCTAAATAAGCATACCAACAGTGGTGCGCACCAAACAGGATTGTATGAAAACTCACACAAACACATAGCAAAGTACTTTTACATTCTTATTTTATGTTTAACAACCTATAAGCCTTAGAAAGAAGCCTAAATAAGCATACCAACAGTGGTGCGCACCAAACAGGATTGTATGAAAACTCACACAAACACATAGCAAACTACATTTACATTCTTATTTTATGTTTAACAACCTATAAGCCTTAGAAAGAAGCCTAAATAAGTATACCAACAGTGGTGCGCACCAAACAGGATTGTATGAAAACTCACACAAACACATAACAAACTACATTTACATTCTTATTTTATGTTTAACAACCTATTAGCATTACAAAACTACATTAATAAGCATACCAACAGTGGTGCGCATCAAACAGGATTGTATGAAAACTCACACAAACACATAGCAAACTACATTTAGATTCTTATTTAATGTTTAACAACCTATAAGCCTTAGAAAGAAGCCTAAATAAGTATACCAACAGTGGTGCGCACCAAACAGGATTGTATGAAAACTCACACAAACACATAGCAAACTACATTTACATTCTTATTTTATGTTTAACAACCTATAAGCCTTAGAAAGAAGCCTAAATAAGCATACCAACAGTGGTGCGCACCAAACAGGATTGTATGAAAACTCACACAAACACATAGCAAACTACATTTACATTCTTATTTAATGTTTAACAACCTATAAGCCTTACAAAGAAGCCTAAATAAGCATACCAACAGTGGTGCGCACCAAACAGGATTGTATGAAAACTCACACAAACACATAGCAAACTACATTTAGATTCTTTTTTAATGTTTAACAACCTATAAGCCTTACAAAGAAGCCTAAATAAGCATACCAACAGTGGTGCGCACCAAACAGGATTGTATGAAAACTCACACAAACACATAGCAAAGTACTTTTACATTCTTATTTTATGTTTAACAACCTATAAGCCTTATAAAGAAGCCTAAATAAGCATACCGACAGTGGTGCGCACCAAACAGGATTGTATGAAAACTCACACAAACACATACCAAAGTACATTTAGATACTTATTTTATGTTTAACAATCTATAAGCCTTAGAAAAAGGCCTAAATAAGCATACCAAAAGTGGTGGACACCAAACGGGATTGTAGAAAAACAAAGAAATAATGTCATTTTTTACTTCATACAAATACATTAAAATAATATTACATTTTCATTTTTATTTTATATCAGATACTGCGTCAAGAACATCGGACCAGGAGTTTCAACTGAGGACCACACCAGCGGACGAGGACTTTCAACAGAGGACCAGACCATTGGACGAGGACTTTCAACAGAGGACTACACCATCGGACGAGGACTTTCAACAGAGGACCAGACGATTGGACGAGGACTTTCAACACAGGACCAGACCATCAGACGAAGGCTTTCAACACAGGACCAACAAAGATTCTGCTTCAAATCAAACTTCAACCAAGGTACAGTATAACAAGTAAAAAAAGAGAAAAATTAATTAATATTCTTCTTTAATGTTTAACCACCTATAAGCCTTAGAAAATAGCCTACAGAAGCATACCAAAATTGTGGCGCACCAAAAAGGATTGTAGAAAAACACAGAAATAATGCCATTTTTTCATTCATACAAAGACATTCAAATAACATAACATTTTCATTTTTATTTTATAACAGATACTGCGTCAAGAACATCGGAACAGGAGTTGGAACTGAGGACCACACCAGAGGACGAGGACTTTCAACAGAGGACTACACCATCGGACGAGGACTTTCAACACAGGACGAGACCATCGGACGAAGGCTTTCAACACAGGACCAACAAAGAATTTTGCTTGAAATCAAACTTCAACCAAGGTACAGTATAAAAAGTAATATCTATCATCTATCTCTTATTTGTCTTTTAGGGCCAATAATCTTTAACAATAAATACAAACTTCAATGTAAACTTAAAAAATAAATTGGCATAGTCCAAAAAAGTCTAAAAACACAGAATCTATATAATTTGTCATTGTAACATTCCAGTCCTAAACCCTAATTTAATTGCCATTTGACAAATTGAATAGTGCTGTAAATAAGGACATAACATCTTTTTTAAAATACCTTTTTAGTTACTGAAACACTTGCTTTTGGATACATGTTTAATAAATAAAAATGTCTTTAAATAATTATCTCATGCCCTTATTTAGACTTTTATTCAATTGAACGCATTGAAATTGATTAACTATAAAATGTTAACACACTATTGATAACTATATGTCATGAAAAACAACTTAACATCTCAAAATAAACTAATGGTACATTATTTTATTTTTACAGATTAACATGGCTGATAATGAGAGTAAACAAGAAAAGAAAAGACGCCAAGCTAGAGAACGACGACAGAGAGCAGACAGCCAGCAGACACCGGAGAAGAAGGAAATTCGACGAGAAAAAGAACGCAAAAGAATTGCAAGCAAAAGACTGTCACTTGCAGAAATTAAAGATATGTCAAAAAAAACTACAAAGAAAATAAAGCATTTACAACCTGTTGCTCAAACATCAGATGACATTTTGCCAGAAAAAAGACAAGAGATACCAAAAAAAGCAACAAAGAAAACAAAGCATTTAGAACCGTTTCATGAAACATTAGATGACATTTTACCTCAAACAATACAACATATACCAAGAAAAGCAACGAAAAAAACAAAACATTTAGAACCTGTTGTTGAAACATTATATGACATTTCACCTGATGAATATGAAAGGCAAAATCCTATATGCTTTGCAAATTGTCCTCTACTCAAGTCTTTAGCAGTAGAGGTTCATAGTTGTGGGGACATGACTACTCAATGTCAGTTTTGTGAGGCTTATTATTTTAAACAGGAGAGACCCAGAGATGGACAATTTATTAGTTGTTGTCAAAAAGGCAAGTTCAAACTTCCAGAAAGGAAAGAATTTCCAATTTATTTACAAAATATTATGACTGAACCTACTTTTCCAAACTACAAAAATTTTAAGACAAACATAAGATCCTACAATAGTGCCATATCCTTTGCATCCATGGGGGCAACATTAGCTGCTAATGTACCAGGACATGGTCCTTACTGTTTTAAAGTCCAAGGACAAATTTATCATCGCACTTCCCATTTACATCCAGAGGAAGGAAATAAAAGAAAATTCGCTCAACTATATGTCCTAGATACAATGGAAGCTGTTGACCAACGTATGCAGATGGAAGAAAATAAAAAATGCTTACCCACTGTTTTCATAGAGCTAAATAACATTATGGACAACAATCCCTACAGTAAAGCTTATAAAAAATTGGCAGAAGTAGAAAATGAACAACTACTTCATTCACAAACACATCAATTACCAATGCCGAAGGTTAATATGGTGCTTAAAAGAGACAGACATACTGATAAACGTCGTTATAACTTGCCAACAACAAATGAGGTTGCAATGGTGTTTCACAATGATGAAGGAGAACCACCATTTCAAAGAGACATACGAATATATCCTAGAAATGAGGACCAACCGTTTATTAATATGAGTATCTTAAGTCCAAATTTAGATCCAATGACATATCCCATCTTTTTCCCACACGGAGAAGCAGGTTGGCAACCAAAATTAACTCTTCCCAGTTACCCAAATGCTAAAGCCAGAATCCGAAATAATGTTTCTATGCTTGAATTTAAAGTAGCTCAAATTGCCATTCGCAATGTATTTAATCCAATTTTATGTGGTGGGAAACTAACACAACAATGGATTATTGATTCATATTTGCAAGTTGAGGCAAATAATTTAAACTTTATCAAATATCAACAAGATAAACTCCGTGTAGAACAATATTCTGGACTCATGGACTATGTTGCTGACGTGGCTACAAGCAGAGACATGACAGCTGGCAAAGCCATCATTTTACCATCTTCCTTTCAAGGATCTCCTCGGAATATGAGAGAAAGATACAATGATGCTATGGCTATTGTGACAAAATTTGGCAAACCCGATTTATTTGTGACATTTACATGTAATCCACAATGGCCAGAAATTACACTAAATCTACTTCTTGGACAAACTGCTTCAGATCGACCAGATTTAGTAGCCAGAGTTTTTAAGATTAAATTAAATGAATTAATACGTGACTTCACTATAAATCAGTTATTTGGCAAATGTCTTGCTTATGTATATACCATTGAATTTCAAAAAAGAGGCCTTCCACATGCACATCTTCTAATAATACTTCAAGAAAAAGATAAATTAGATACTTCAGACAAAGTGGATGCAGTCATTGTTGCTGAACTACCAGATCCAGAACTATATGGTAGACTATATGAGATTGTTACTCATCGCATGATTCATGGACCCTGTGGTGACCTTAATCCACAATCACCATGTATGGAAAATAATAAATGTTCCAAAGAATTTCCCAAAGATTATAGAGACAAAACCTATGCCAATTGTGATGGATATCCACTTTATAAAAGAAGAGAAGGAGATAGTGCCATTATTCGTGGGAAAAAAGTGGACAATAGATATGTAGTACCCTACAATCCACATTTACTCATGAAGTACAACGCCCACATCAACGTAGAAGCCTGCACTTCCATCAAATCCATTAAATATGTCTACAAATATATTTACAAAGGTTACGATGCAGCTACTGTAGTCGTCAAAAGTGCAGACAACCCTGAAAGTAGTGAGTTAGTACATGATGAACTTGCATCTCATGTAGATGCTCGCTATGTCAGTGCGCCAGAAGCTATGTGGCGGCTTTTAAAATTTGAAATGCATGATAGATCACATGCAGTATATAGGTTAGCAGTACATTTGCCACAACGACATTTAGTCTATTTCCATGCTGGAAATGAAATGAATGCATTGGCCCAAAGTGAAGATCGTCACACTACACTAACTGCATGGTTTGCATTAAATTCCACTGATGCTGAAGCAACACAATACTTATATATTGAAATTCCATATCACTATGTTTTTGTGAATGGATTATGGAGACCAAGAAAAACCAGAGGCAATAAAATTATTCCAAGAATTTACACAGTCAGTCCAAGAGATGTTGAACGTTTTTGCTTACGGATATTGCTTTTAAATGTTCCTGGAGCACAAAGTTTTGAACACTTAAGAACTGTTAATGACATTGTATATGAATCCTTCCATTTAGCTGCAAGACATAGAAACTTACTCGCTGATGATACAGAGTGGGAAAGATGCTTAGAAGAAGCAGCACAATGTCAAATGCCACGACAGATGAGAGAACAATTTGCTTTTATTTGTATCTTCTCAAATGCTCCAAATGCATTAGCTTTGTGGGAGACTTTTAAAAGTAATATGGCTGAAGACTTTATGCGACGATACAATGAACCCATTGCACACTTAAAAGCGTTAATGGAAATCCAAGAAGTCTTTTTAACTCATGGATTAAGTTGTGCAAGTTTTAATTTGCCTGATCCAGGTCTTATAGATGACATTAACTTTGAAGACTATGACATTCAACTACAAGCAGAAAGAACAGAAGAAAGACTTGCAACTTTAAATACACTACAATTGCAAGCATTTCATGCCATTAAAAATGCTATAGATGATGACATGGTGACAGAGCGTTATTTCTATCTTGATGGACCTGGCGGATCAGGAAAAACATATTTGTACAATTTATTAATGAGTTCAGTACGAGCACAAGGAAAAATAGCAATGGCGTTTGCCACTACTGGAATTGCTGCACTTTTATTAGAAGGTGGAAGAACTGTTCATAGTGGATTTAAACTGCC
>CM050173.1:25580248-25682748 GCA_027410445.1 Discoglossus pictus | reverse complement strand
ACAGAGAGGAGAAGAAAGACCCTCATACAGCCCAATAGGACGACCAAGTACATTTGAAAGCCGGCACAAGTGCTTTCATTGCGGAGAACCTGGTCATATAGCCGCGCAATGCCCTAATCCTGAGGAACCAATGCAATGTGAGCTCGGACTTAAAACACCTAGGTGTGACTTAATAACCCTTGTAGGACTAACAGAGACAGTACACCAATTTACAACGGAAGTCCTACTTAACGGGAAGAGGGTCCTGGGCTTGATAGACTCTGGGAGTGCAGTCACTTTAATATCCGGAAAAACCCGGGTCCCCCTCAGTACCAGAACGGGGAAGAAAATGGGCATCGCTTGTGTACATGGCACAGTCATGACGTACCCCACCCAGTCATTTCACCTAGAGGTACAAGGGATCAAAGCAAAAATGACCAGCCCCATGGTTCCTAGACTCCCATATCCTGTAGTCTTGGGACGAGACTTTCCTGACTTCGACAATCTGCTACAGATGAAGCCCCCGCAGATTCAGGAGAACAGACAGGATATACAGGTCAGCTCCATGGGACAGCTTGGGGAAATATTCCCCTTCGAGGATCCTGACCTGTTCTCTTCCCGACCAAAAAACAAGAAATTGAGAAAAGAAAGAAGAAAACAGAAAAGATTAGGAGCCGAGTGTATAAACACACAGATCCAAGGGGAAGTGCTAGCAGCCTCTACAGACAGACCCAATGAAGGAACAGAAAGGGAAATTACGACGGATGACCCAAGCCTCCCCGGGGGTGAAAACCCCATGGTAGAAGAAATTCCCTGAATAGGGAATACTGAAAATTTTGGCCGAAGCCAAGCAAATGACCCCCTGCTAATGAGTATACGAGAAAAGGCCGCCGAGGTAAACGGCAACCCGGTACCTGGAAGAGAACATCCTTCAGGACCATACTTCATAATCCGTAATGACCTCCTCTACCGAGTTGTAAAGACTGCTGGGGTGGTTGTGGAGCAGCTGCTTATACCCCAGAATTTCCGAAGGAAGGTCCTGGATTTGGTCCACAGCCAACTCCTGGGGGGCCACCTTGGTGTAGACAAAACCATGGATCGTATCTTAAAAAGATTTTATTGGCCTGGAATATTCGAGGAGGTAAGAAGATATTGCTTGTCGTGTCCTGACTGCCAACTGACCAGCCCAAAACCCAGCCTAAGGGCTCCGCTGGTACCACTACCTATCATAGACGAACCCTTTCAAAGAATAGCAATGGACCTAGTAGGACCACTTGAGAAAACCTGCAGGGGTCACCAATACATCCTGGTAATCTTAGATTACGCGACCCGGTACCCCGAAGCTTTCCCGCTACGCACAGCAAGCTCGAAGAGCGTGGCCAAAGAACTCTTTCTCTTATTCTCTAGAGTAGGCATCCCGGAAGAAATTCTCACCGACCAAGGCACTCCCTTTGTCTCTAAACTCATGGCTGACTTATGCAAACTGCTGCAAATCCGAGCTCTGCGGACCTCAGTCTATCATCCCCAAACAGACGGACTGGTCGAAAGATTCAACCGCACCTTAAAAAGTATGATACGGAAGGTCGTTGATCGGGACGGGAAAAATTGGGATTTGCTGCTTCCCTGCCTTCTATTCGCCATATGAGAAGTACCTCAGGCCTCCACCGGGTTTTCACCCTTCCAGCTCCTGTATGGACGCCATCCTAGGGGACTCCTAGACACGGTCCGAGAGGAATGGGAAGAGCAAAGAGTGCCAGGGCAGAATATCATTGAATATGTCCAAAGCCTAAAAGAAAGAATGGCCCAAGTCAGACCCTTAGTCCGGGAAAACATGGAACTGGCCCAGGCTCAACAGAAGACATATTATGACCGCATCGCTCAAGTTCGGAAGTTCCAAACAGGTGATCGGGTAATGGTGTTAGTCCCTACCGCTGAGAGCAAGCTACTGGCCCGATGGCAGGGGCCCTATGAAGTCATAGAAGCCATTGGAGATGTGAATTACAAAATCAAGCAGCCTGATCGCCGGAAGCCCGAACAGATTTACCATATAAATTTATTAAAGGCCTGGAGAGAGAGAGAAGTCGAAGTAAGTTTTGCCTCCCCTGTTTCTGAGTTGGAGGAACCTGTTACCGAGATACCTATCTCCGCTGAATTGTCTCCTTTACAGAAGGCCGAAGTGTTACAGATGGTTACCCGAAATCGGGACGTTTTTTCAGTGTATCCAGGGAGGACCATGGTGGTTTGCCATGACCTCATTACAGCACCCGGCGCTAAAGTAAGGATTAAACCATATCGGATACCAGAAGCAAAAAGGGAAGAGATAAGAAAGGAAGTACAGAAGATGCTGCTAGCTGGAATTATTGAAGAGTCATCCAGTGATTGGTGCAGTCCCATTTTCTCATACCCAAGCCTGATGGGAGCACACGGTTTTGTAGTGATTTCAGGAAATTAAATGCCGTTTCCCAATGGGATGCTTACTCACTACCCCGGATCGATGAGTTAGTGGATAACTTAGGCAAGGCCCGATTTTTGTCCACGTTGGATCTCACGAAAGGCTACTGGCAGGTTCCCCTAGCCAAGTCTGCCAAGGAGAAGACAGCGTTCTGTACTCCGGAGGGACTGTTCCACTATAACGTGATGCCGTTTGGGTTGCATGGAGCCCCGGCCACCTTCCAACGTTTAATGGACAAACTTCTGCGACCCCACAGGGGCTACGCAGCAGCGTACTTAGATGACATTGTCATATATACCCCTGATTGGGATACCCACGTGGAAAAACTCGAAAGAGTCCTCAAAACCCTTCAGCAGGCGGGGCTTACAGTCAATCCGGCTAAGTGCAACCTTGGGAAAACAGAGGTAAAGTACCTCGGGTATGTTGTAGGCCGTGGATTGGTTCGTCCTCAATTGAATAAAGTTGAAGCCATTCGGGACTGGCCGAAACCTCTACGGAAGAGGCATATACGAGCTTTTTTGGGTCTGATCGGTTACTACCGAAGATTCATCCCAGACTTTGCTACCCTGGCAGCCCCCTTAACTGACCTTACCAAGGCTAAACTCCCAGAGGTGGTGAGATGGAACCCGGAGGCTGACGCAGCTTTTGATACTCTTCGGTCAGTACTTTGTCAGGAGCCAGTCTTAATAGCACCAGATTTCGACCAACGATTTTTGCTGCAAACTGACGCCTCCGAGGTAGGGTTGGGGGCTGTATTATCCCAGGTGCTCTATCTCAGCCGGAAATTGCTACCAAGAGAACGAAAGTACTCCGTAGTGGAAAAGGAGTGCTTAGCAGTAAAGTGGGCCGTGGATACCCTACGTTACTACCTCTTGGGAAGGCGCTTCACTTTGGTCTCGGACCACGCTCCCCTACAGTGGCTGCACCAGAATAAAGGAACGAATGCCAGAGTAATGAGATGGTTCTTATCCCTGCAGCCTTTCAGTTTCGACTTAATTCATAGGGCAGGAACTCTCCAGGGCAACGCTGATGCCTTGTCCCGGATCCACTGCCTCTCGGCGGACGCTCACCTCCCTGTCGTTGACCTGAGGGGGGGGGGGGGGTGTGAGAATGTAAGGAGAAATCGGGGGCAAATCATAGAGGACCGGTACATAAGCCATAGGCTGTACCGCTCCTTGTGTCCAGCTCTCAAAGAGTTAAGGCACTTGACTCCTCCTGGTCCAGTGCTACACAACAAAAACCCCAGGAAGTCCCAGTAAGGGGAGGGGTGTGGGCTGCTGGAGAATATTGCTAATTAGGCTCTGACCTGGGAGGTGTGAGAGCTAAAGCCAGAAGCTGAGGCCTAGCAAGGAGACCTGCTGTGTACCAGAGCCTGAGAGAGAGACCACTGTATTCCAGAGTGGGTTCACAGAAAAGACTTCTGTGGTATCGGAGATTTTCCACTGAGCAAGGATTAATGAAAGACCCCATCCCTAAGAAGCTGAATGCAACAAGGGATAAAAAGGTTGGTGACAGATACATGTTTTCACCATATGAGGATAAGAAGCACAAAGGCCCCAGGGAGTAGAGTGCGTTGAGATTAAGTAATAGTCCCTCATCCCCAGAGGGTGACAAGGGTCCCTGGGGCGAAGCATAAGGGAGAGAAGGGTGGGCCCTATGCTTCACCCACCATAAATAAGAGACTGTTTGTTTTCTAGCCACCAGCTGGCATTTTCAACCGGATAAGAGACTGTTCGTATCTTGGCCACTAGGTGGCACTCTCACCAGTCTCAAGGACTAATCGTATGCTGACCACCAGGTGGCAGTCTCCCCAGCTTAAAGGACTGTTGACAAGCTGGCCACAAGGGGGGGCAGTTCCCAAGTTCCAGGACTGTTTACAAACTGACCACCAGGTGGCAGACTCCCCAAGTTTAAAGGACTGTCTTAACCTGGCCACAAGTTGGCATTCTCCCACCTCACGGAGAAGTAGCTATTTATTTTTCGTTATTTTAAGCAGAGCTACGGCTACCGCTGTTATTTTTCTTTCTGTAAATAAACCGATTTGCTACACTTCCAAGAAGGTATCAGCCTTTGATTTAAAAACCCACCGCTATACGCGGCCATCCTGATCACAATATATATATATATATATATATATATACATATATACATATATACATACACACACGCATATATACATATATACACACACACACATACAGTTGTGTGCAAAAGTTGGCATTCCCTGGCAGAAATTGTGAAATTTTGGTTTTATTTTGAAAATATGACTGATTGTGCAAAAAAAATGTCTTTTATTGAAGCATAGTGATCATAAGAAGCCATTTATTATCACATAGTTGTTTGGCTACTTTTTAAGTCCTAATGATAACAGAAATCATCCGAATGGCCCTGATCAAACGGTTCTAAATACTGTGTATTGCCCCCTTTAGCATCAATGACAGCGTGCAGTCTTTTGTAATAGTTGTCTATGAGGCCCCTAATTCTTGTAGGTGGTATAGCTGCCCATTCGTCTTGGCAAAATGCCTCCAGGTCATTCAAAATCTTTGGTCTTCTTGTATGAACCGCACGTTTGAGATCGCCCAAGAGTGGCTCCATGATATTAAGGTCAGGAGACTTTGAAGGCCACTCCACAACCTTCCCCTTTTTCTGCTGTAACCACTGGAGGGTCAACTTTGCCTTTTGCTTAGGGTCATTGTCATGCTGGGAAGTCCAAGAGCGTCCCATGCACAGCCTTCGTGCAGAAAAATGCAAAATGTCTGCACTTGCCCAGTCCAGCACTGCAGGCGTCACAAAGGTTCCCTTACTTTACAATGTGCTGCAGCAGTAAACAGGCTGGGACTGTCTGTTGAAAGTTCAGTTGCAGGCAGAGCCCAGAGAGGGAGAGTTGCAGCGTGGGAGCTGATAGCCAGCAGCTGAGCCAAGTAAAGTATCTTGAGAATAAAATAAAGGCAAGAAGACGGCAGCAGAGACTCTAAACAAGCAAATAAAGTATTTGCAAAGTGTTCTGTTTGTAAAGTGTTGAAAAGACAGTAAATCTGCAGCCTGGAATCTGAAAGTCATACGCTGACGAAATTAACATGTGGACATATGGAATATACAGGCAGTGACAAAAAGGAAAGAATTGGACTAATTATACTGTTTTGCTACATCCAGTCTTACTTGGATAAAAACCCTGGTTAGTAAGGGAACAAGATATACAGTACAGTTAGCGCTCTGATAGAGCTAGGCCTGTTTATTATATGATTTTGTTTTTGGAGTAATAAAATGTGTAGCACTGGCAATAAGTAAAGTAAAAGTTGAAAAAGAAGCGCATTAAAGCCTTTACTAAGTGACTGTGTTCACAATACGTGTTAAAAACACTGCCACAACTAGAGGAGAGAAGGGCACTTTTCCACACCTTAAAAAAACATTTTTTTTTGCATGATTCATCATGCAATCAAAATAAATGCAATGTATGTATGTGTATATATATATATAATATATATATATAAAAGCTTATCTGTCATTGCATATGGGCATTTTTCACAAAAACACACAATATTCTGTGGCCTAGTCGGTAGCAAGTCATTTATACTATATCTAATTACCTTCTTCACATTATATATCGGAGTCGATTTTTTATTAAGGGTGTTAGTTGACTACAGCAATTTGTTTTATTCCATTTAATACAATAATTACACAACTGAAATTACCTTTGTTGATTAGCTGACACAAACTTGTTTTCTATTCTTAAATAACCATTCGCTGTACAATGAAAATATGTTCGTTAACTTTGAGTCTGACTAAGAGAATAGGGCCCGTAAATTTATACACACTTAAAATCACTCTTAATATTGCCACATATTGCATTAGCTACTCGCAATCCGATTAAGGGTTACTCGTTCACTATGGGCCAGCCAACGACGCAAAATCAGCCTAAGAATTCCATTGGTTTTAGCACAGCTTAAATAAATAATGCTCTAAATAATGAAAGTTACACAAAATCGATATTCTATTAGACTCATATCTCCAGATTGCAAATAAAGTCTTACCTGCAAATGTAAAAAGTGTCACGTTTCATTCAAAAATTTTATGAGTACTAAATAAGAGTTGCATGGGCTTTTTCAAACACTTATAAGAGCTGTAGCAGCAATTAAACACACAATACTGTACTTTAAACACATGGGGCCTCATTCTATTAGCGTCCGCAGCCGTTGCGGGGCCGCAAGGACCGGCCGCAAGCTATTCTGCTATTCTATTCCCATATGGCCGGAGGCTCCGGCAGGCTTGCGGCCGGTGCCTTGCTATCTCTTGCGGCCGCTCGCGCCAGAGGAAAGCCTTTGATCTAAAACGGCCGCAAGAGTTTTGCAATTCAATTGCTCCGGGAAACCTCTCTGCAAGGCTAAAAACGAGCCGCTGCTTACTTGCAGGAAAGAGGTCCCGCTAGCACCAATTAAGCACATAAAATAGCTCAAATAAAGCCATCCTGCACTTTGAGAAGACTATAAAGGGATTTTAGGTGTTAGAAAAAATAGCACATAATTATCCTATACTCAAATCCGTAAAATATTTTATTTTTAATATCCGTAAAATATCCATGTAAAAAGTCCAGAGTGCTTGGAGCACTTCAGACCCGCCCACGCCGCAGCCGGAAAATAAACAGTTAATTTGAACTCGGGTTTGGGCTGATGTGCAAGCTTGAGAGTGGGTTCCTTTTAATCCTCATGTCCCCCAATATGATCCCTAGCATTTACAGAGCTGTACAGTGCAGGCTTGAATTTATTTTTGAGTTTTTATATTTCACAGCTTACGGCCGGTTCCAAGATATGCGGCCGGCCGTAAAAGGAGATCCTTGCGGGGCCGTATAATAGAATCGCGAGTTAACTGAACCCCCGCAAGGAATCGCGCAGCCTTACGGCCGATTTACGGCCGCTAATAGAATGATGCCCATGGAAAATAAAATGAATAGGAGTAAATCACATCCCATGTGACTTAAAGATTATGATAAGGAAAAAACAGGCATTTAAATTATACAAGAAGGAGGGAACAGAGGCAGCATTATGTGACTATAAGGAAATCAATAAGGCTTGCAAAAGGGCTATTTGACTGGCTAAAATAGAAAATTAGAAGCTAGTTGCAAAGGACTGTAAGACTAACCCTAAAAAATATATTAATGGGAAGAAGGTCAGGAAGGAAGCAAATGTAACATTACAATGTGAAACAGGCCGTCTGACAATTAGTGACCAGGAAAAGGCAGATGAGCTAAATATATATATATATATATATATATATATATATATATATACACACATACACACACACACACACACACAAGGGAGGTACCAGTGGTTCAACTTCAACAAAATGGGGCTATACTAACCTCACCAAATAATGGTTAATGCAGGAGGAAATCCAAAAGAGGCTGGAAAAAATAAATGTTAATAAAGCCCCAGGTCCTGATGGAATACATCCAAGGGTACTGAGGGAGCTGAGTTCTGTAATAGCCAAACCATTGTATCTATTTTTTCAAGATTAACTCCACACAGTGTCTCTACCAGATGACTGGAGAAAAAGCAGAGAGAAAAAGCAGAGGTGATACCTATATTTAAGAAGGGAGCAAGAGTTGTAAGCCTCACTTCTGTAGTGGGAAAGCTTTTAATAGGGTGAATAAGGGACAGTATACAATTCTGTAGTGGGAAAGCTTTTAATAGGGTTAATAAGGGACAGTATACAAGAATATGTCTATTTGAACAAGAACATAAATAGGAGTCAACATGGATGTATGAAAGATAGGTCGTGTCAAACAAATCTAAATTAGTTTCTATGAGGATGTTAGTAGGAACTTCGATCAGGACAACTGGATGTCGTCTTTTTGGATTTTGCAAAGGCAGATTCTGATACAGTGCCACATGGGAGATTATCGTTCAAACTAAGGAATACAGGAATTGCAGTAAATATCTGCTCGTGGATTGAGAGCTTGTTAAAAAAGACACGAAGCAAAGGGTTGTTGTAAATCAGGGGTGTCCAAACTCGTTCCTGGAGGGCTGCACCCAGGCCTGGAGTTGAGGATTTCCTTTCTGTGCACAGGTGAGTCAATCAGGATGACTGCAGAAGCAATAGTCTCACCTGCTTGCAGCAAGGATATCCACAAATCCAGGCCTAAGTGCGGCCCTCCAGGACCGAGTTTGGACATACTCGGATTAGACTAAGTTATGAAGAAAGACTAACCAAATTAAACTTTTTTTCCCTAGAAAAAAGGTGTCTAAGAGGGGATATGATTACCCTATATAAATACATCCAGGGTCAATACAAGGCTTTGTCAAGTAAACTTTTTGTGCCAAGAGGTTTTCGACTGACACAAGGACATCCCTTGAGGTTAGAAGGAAAAAGATGTCACCTTGAAGAAGGAAAAGGGTTCTTCACAGTAAGGGTGGTTAATTTGTGGAATTCTCTACCAAAGGAGGTGGTGTCAGCAAATTCAATAGATAACTTTAAAAAGGTGTTAGATATATTTTTCAATAAAGAGGGCATTCAAGGTTATCCTGGATAAATAGCGAAGGAATATTGATCCAGGGAGAAATTTGATTGCCAGTCTCTGGGGTCAGGAAGGAATTTGGCTTTTCTTTCCCCCTTATGAGACAATTAGCCACGTTCAATGGGTTTTTTCGGTTTGCCTTCCTCTGGATCAATTGACAATTATTAACAAATAATTCAAATATTAAAAGGATCAGAAGAGATCTAAAAAGGTTGAACTTGATGGACTAACAGTCTTTATTCAACCTCAAATACTATGTAACTGTAAATATGCAATGCAAAAATATTATTTTTAAATGTTAATTCTCAGTAATATCGATCCCAGGACTCGAGGGGTTAATACATATCATGAAACCCACATGGACTAAAACAGATGACCTAACGCATTTTATAGATTGTTCGATTGTGAGCCTGACCGGCAAATATTACTTATTGGCACTAATTAATTTGTAGCCTCCAATTGCAGTGTAATATTGTCAGATCATATGATCACGTCCCCTGACATCCTACATAAATAGGCAGAATTTATGTGTTTAGGCTTAAGGAGGTAAATTGCGAGCTTGAGTCTATAGAATACATCTAAACATTTCCACCCCTCAAATATCTCACACTGTTGACAACACCATCATCACTCCCACCTCCCAGGCCCGTTGTCTTGGGGTTCTACTGGATCCCGCCCTCTCTTTTATTCCTCACATCCAATCGATAACAACATCTTGTCAGTTTCACCTAAAAAAACATCTCCAAAATCCGTCATTATCTTACACAAGACACATCTAAAATTCTAATACACTCTCTCATCATATCTGGACTCGACTACTGCAATTCATTCCTTGCTGGCCTACCCATCTCTCGTCTGTCTCCCCTCCAATCCATAGTGAACGCCTCCGCTAGACTCATCTTCAATACCAAACGCTCAGTGTCTGCAGCTCCTCTCTGTCAATCACTCCACTGGCTTCCCATAGCTTCCCGAATCACATTTAAAATCATGACCCTAACATATAAAGCCCTCAACAACAGTGCACCCCCTTATATATCTGCTCTTGTTTCAAAATACTCTCCGCCCTTCGTTCTGCTAACGACCTTCTTCTTTCCTCCTCTCTCATCACCTCCTCTCGCTCCCGTCTTCAAGACTTTTCTCGTGCTGCCCCTACTATTTAGAACTCCTTGCCTCGCACAATTAGATTATCTTCCTGCCTCAAAACCTTTAAAAAATTACTAAAAACACACCTGTTTAAAAAATATTATCACCTTCAGCTTAATAACACTCCCACACACATTCTACAGTACAACACACAGACCCCTCCAATTGACTAAACAAATTGCTTTCACGTGGCCATTTTGCATTTGTCACCCTCTTGTATCACACCTAAACCCTTAGGGCCTCATTCTATTAGCGGCCGCAGCCGTTGCGGGGCCGCAAGGACCGGCCGCAAGCTATTCGGCTATTCTATTCCCTTACGGCCGGGGATTCCGGCAGGCTTGCGGCCGGTGCCTTGCTATCTCTTGCGGCCGCTCGCGCCGGAGGAAAGCCTTTGATCTAAAACGGCCGCAAGAGATTTGCAATTCAATTGCTCCGGGAAACCTCTCTGCAAGGCTAAAAGCGAGCCGCAGCTTACTTGCAGGAAAGAGGTCTCGCTAGCACCAATTAAGCACATAAAATAGCTCAAATAAAGCCATCCTGCACTTTGAGAAGACTATAAAGGGATTTTAGGTGTTAGAAAAAATAGCACATAATTATCCTGTACTCAAATCCGTAAAATATTTTATTTTTAATATCCGTAAAATATCCATGTAAAAAGTCCAGAGTGCTTGGAGCACCTCAGACACACCCACGCCGCAGCCGGAAAATAAACAGTTGATTTGAACTTGGGTTTGGGCTGATGTGCAAGCTTGAGAGTGGGTTCCTTTTAATCCTCATGTCCCCCAATATGATCCCTAGCATTTACAGAGCTGTACAGTGCAGGCTTGAATTTATTTTTGCGTTTTTAGATTTCACAGCTTACGGCCGGTTCCAAGATATGCGGCCGGCCGTAAGAGGAGATCCTTGCGGGGCCGTATAATAGAATCGCGAGTTAACAGAACCCCCGCAAGGAATCGCAGCCTTACGGCCGATTTACGGCCGGTAATAGAATGAGGCCCTTAGATTGTAAGTTTGCGAGTTTCAATCGTGTGTCCGTGCCTTGGAAACAAGCACTATGTACATTTGATTATAAGCTCAAAAACAGGGCCCTCCATTCTTTATAAGGTGTTAAGTTTGTTATTGCGCTACGGAATATGTTGGCGCGATATAAATAATAATAATAATAATAATAATAATAATAATAATAATAATAAACATTTAGAGAAAAAAAAAAAAAAAAGTATGAGTTATAGGCATTTGTGGACTTCTAATAGAATAGGGCTCATAATTAGGCAAAGAAGAGACATAAAGCTAGTTTTTAATTAGAAAAAAATGTGACTCCTCTGCTGGTCCCTGAAGGCATCCATGATACGTTGGCGAAAGTTGTATGTGTGAGCGGCGTACACATTTATGAAAAACACTGCTTGTATTTATAGATTCAAGCTGCCTGAGCCTGGGCAGTGAGAGGGAACAGATGTGGTGTAATTTGCAATCAGATCCAATTATCGAACAATGCCTCTTGACCTCTGTCTGAACCCTCCTCCCCCACTGATAGCTTACAAAAAGACACAGTCATTATCCAACTGTCAGAAAGTGAGACAAATGGATTCCACTAATCATACACATTCTTATTTGCTCTAAAATATTTGTACCTCCTTGACTTACCCAGCTGCTAATGTAGCTACTTTGTTACATAGTTTATTAAAAAAAAGTGTCTTGTTAATTGAACTACACTGGTCCTTTAAGTGCAGCCATAGGATCCTGGGATAATAAATGGCCTTGGAGTGTACAGTGCTTTTTATCTGAAAATATTCTTAGCACGAAGATCCCATTTCTCAATAAACTGCTCTAGTTGCTCTGGGGGTCATAAAATGAAGGCTTAATAGTGTGTTTGCAGATATTAATAATCATCCACAAATGCATATTACCTAATTATAGTTATCACAAGCTATATGGTTTGTATTATAATAGAAGACATGAGGTCAAAGTATGTAATATGGTCATTTGGTATATATCACTAATATAATTGGTGTAAGTGTGTAACGCTCCAAAAGGAGCGTACACACATACTGTACGTTGGTGCACGCTTTAGCCGTGGCTTTGGGAGAAAGGGGGAAGAGAAGAGACACAGGGGTAGGGGGCAAAGAGACACAGGGGAGGGAGGAGGAGAAAGAGACCAGGGGGAGGGGGAAGAGATACAGGGGAGTAGACAGAGGGGGAGACATGGGGGGAAGAGACACAGGGGAGGGGGTAGACACAGAGGAGAAAGAGGGGGAGGAAAGAGACAGAGGTGGAATGGGGGAGGAAAGAGACAGAGAGGGAGGGAGAGGGGGAAAAAATATATATATTATCCCGTCATTTATGACAGGCAAATGACTAGTAATTAAATATTATGCATTTTTGAAAAAAGGTTGAAAAAAGACTTTTATTCCATCAAGTTCAACCTTTTAAGATCTCCTCTGATCTGCAATGTGCAGATTAGTTGTTAATAATGACAATGCATTTGTAAAACAGACAATTGCTATGAGTGAAATACAAGGGGCCTCATTCAATTGCCATTTGGCCAATTGAATAGGGGTCTAAATAAGCACATCACATATATTTTTTAAAGAAGTTTTTAGTTAGTAAACATCTATCCAAATGCAAGGTTTTTACTAACCAAAAACTTCTTTAAAAAATATATGTTATGTGCTTATTTAGACCCCTATTCAATTGGCCAAATTGCAATTGAATGAGGGCCAAAGTGGGCAGGTCATAGCAGAGAGGTCAGACAAAATCACAGTCCACTAGAGAAGGAACTGGCGAGCCACTCCAGTATCTTTGCCAAGAAAACCTTAAGGATTAGCACTACCAAACACAAGATGTGCCTGGCGTGCTGCTGTTCATAGGGTTACAGAGGGTCGGACGTGACAGAATGACTGAAGAACAACATAATAAATTACAGATGTTACATAGTTACATAGTAGTTAAGGTTGAAAAAAGACTTCCAGTCCATCAAGTTCAACGTTTTAAGATCTCCTCTGATTTGCAATATGCGGATTAAATATTAATTAATTTGTTGTGAAAAAATTATTAATCAATCATTGAATTTTTTTATTTTTTTATTTGTAATTATTAATTAAATCCAGAGGAAGGCAAACAGAAAAAAAAAAAAAAAACAAGTGAGACTATCCAATCGTCTCAAAGGGGAAAAAAATGAATTCCTTCCAAACCCCAGATACTGGTGATCAGATTCCTCTCTGGATCAATACTGCCTCTCTAATTATCCAGGACAACCCTGAATTCCCTTTTTAATTAGAAATAAATCTAGTCCCCTATTAGTTATCTATCGAATCCGCTGTCACCACCTCCTCTGGTAGAGAATTCTACAGATTACCACCCTTACTGTGAAGAATCCTTTTCTTTCTTTAAGGTGGAATCTTTTTACTTCTAACCTCAAGGGATGTCCTCTTGTCAGTTGAAAACCTCTTGGCACAAAAAGCTCCCCCGACAAATCTTTATACTGACCCTGGATGTATTTATATAAGGTAATCATATCTCCTCTTAGACGCCTTTTTTCTAGAGAAAATAAGTTTAATTTTGTTAGTCTTTCTTCATAACTTAGTCCCTCCATTCACCTTATTAGTTTTGTTGCCCTACTCTGTACCTTTTCCAGCTCTAAAATGTCCTTTTTATGAAGTGGTGCCCAAAATTGTACTCCATATTCCAAATGAGGGCGTACTAGAGATTTGTATAGTGGCAGAATTATATTTGCTTCCCTGGCTTCTATACCCTTCTAAATACATGCTAATATTTTATTTGCCTTTGCAGCTGCTGCTTGGCTTTGAGCACTGTTACTGATGTATTTTTCTTACATTCTAAAGCCTTATTGTAATTTTTTAAATGTAGTTAAAATAGTACATTTTAAAAACAGGAACAATGGGGGTCCATTAAGTAACATTTACAAATATTTAAAGGAGTACTAAAGTGTAATATTTATAATATGCTGTTTTGAAGATCTTGACTTGATAATGTACATAATGCTTTTATACAGTTTAAAATACCGTATATACTCAAGTATAAGCCGAGTTTTTCAGCCCTTTTTTTAAGGCTAAAAAGGGCCCCCCTGGTATATGCTAATGACGCGGCGCGCATGTGATGTCACATGCGCGCCGGGGTCAAGACGGAGCAGAGGCCGGAGAAGAAGCAGGTAAGTGAGGGAAAGGTATTTAGAGGGGAGAAAGTGAGGAGGGGGTTGAGGAGGGGGTTGATGAGGAGGAGGGGGGTTGAGGAGGAGGGGGGTTGAGGATGGGGGGTTGATGAGGAGGAGGGTTGAGGTTGAGGAGGGGGGTTATGAGGTTGAGGGGGGTGATGAGGTTGAGGGGGGGTGATGAGGTTGAGGGGGGTGAGGAGGGAGGTTGAGGATGAGGAGGGAGGTTGAGGATGAGGAGGGAGGTTGAGGATGAGGAGGGAGGTTGAGGATGAGGAGGGAGGTTGAGGATGAGGAGGGAGGTTGAGGATGAGGAGGGAGGTTGAGGATGAGGAGGGAGGTTGAGGATGAGGAGGGAGGTTGAGGATGAGGAGGGAGGTTGAGGATGAGGAGGGAGGTTGAGGATGAGGAAAGAGGTTGAGGATGAGGAAAGAGGTTGAGGATGAGGAAAGGGTTGAGGATGAGGAGGGAGGTTGAGGATGAGGAGGGAGGTTGAGGATGAGGAGGGAGGTTGAGGATGAGGAGGGAGGTTGAGGATGAGGAGGGAGGTTGAGGATGAGGAGGGAGGTTGAGGATGAGGAGGGAGGTTGAGGATGAGGAGGGAGGTTGAGGATGAGGAGGGAGGTTGAGGATGAGGAGGGAGGTTGAGGATGAGGAAAGAGGTTGAGGATGAGGAAAGAGGTTGAGGATGAGGAAAGGGTTGAGGATGAGGAGGGAGGTTGAGGATGAGGAGGGAGGTTGAGGATGAGGAGGGAGGTTGAGGATGATGAGTGGGAGGGAGGTTGAGGATGATGAGTGGGAGGGAGGTTGAGGATGATGAGTGGGAGGGAGGTTGAGGATGATGAGTGGGAGGGAGGTTGAGGATGATGAGTGGGAGGGAGGTTGAGGATGATGAGTGGGAGGGAGGTTGAGGATGATGAGTGGGAGGGAGGTTGAGAATGAGGAGGGGGGTTGAGAATGAGGAGGGGGGTTGAGAATGAGGAGGGGGGTTGAGAATGAGGAGGGGGGTTGAGAATGAGGAGGGGGGTTGAGAATGAGGAGGGGGGGTTGAGAATGAGGAGGGGGGTTGAGGAGGGTGATAAGGGAGGGGAGAAGAGACACAGGGAAGGGAGAGGGGGGGGGAAGAGACACAGGAGAGAGAGGGGGGACAAAGGGGGCAGCACATTTCCCACCCTCAGCTTATACTCGAGTCAATCATTTTACCCAGTATTTTGTGGTAAAATAGGTGCCTCGGCTTATACTCGGGTCGGCTTATACTCGAATATATACGGTAAGTAATTACAACCTTTTTTATTCAACAATGGATTATATTTACTTAGGTGAAAATGAGACTCCTCAGCTCTTATTATAGGAGCCTATTTATGACAATACGATATAAAACCTTGAGAAATGATTAGCGAAAAGACGCACCTTAGTGAATACAGCCCACTGTCTTTCTGAAAATAAAACTTCCCCTAAAGGCATAGAAAACATTCATATATACAACCGGACTGTAGCCTATGGCTCGACGGCCAAATATGGCTTAAGATAATTCAACATATGGCTGGACAAATGATTTTCCTCTTAAACCCACTTTTTGTTGAGTACTCACCCAGGGGTTTGACATAACTAGCTCTTTATCCTAAGGATGCAGACCTGTGGGCACATTTGCCTGCCCAGGTTCCCAGAATGCAGTGTAATAACTGTATTTCTCAGAATTCTGGGCAGGGACATGGAAATGCGCCCACAAATGCTTTGCTCTTGCAATCCATGACCATATCAAACATGGCTTCCCTTAAGCATATGCCTGCTGTATCACACAGCTTTGAGCAAAGCTAGGATTGGATTATACACAAGCCAGGAATCCCAACCACGAACAGCCGTCTCAAGCTTACTGGCTATCATGAGCGTGGAGCAGGATAAGAGTTTGTGTTGTGGACCTTATGAGTAGGTAGTTCAGCACAGCAATCATTTATAATATGGTGGGCAAAAGAGCCATAGAAGCCTCCACCGTACAGTAATTATATATATATATATATATATATATATATATATATATATATATATATACACACATATACACATAAAGTAGACTCTCAGTTATCTGGAACTCAAGCAACCAGAAAAAAAATGAATAACACTTAAAATTTACAGGGCTCAACAAATGAGAAGAGCCAAGTTGTCATGCCACAAAATGCTTACAGGCAGCTAGATGTCATCCACTGTATGTCTCTACAATTCAGTATTACCTGGAAGCAGAAGGGCATAAGTGACTGAGCCAGTGCTGTGTTGGCATTACATTCCCCGGGGTCAGCACTGCACCCTCCAGCCGAACGTACCTGTGTTTAGTGAAAGTACAGTGAGGAGTGAAAGATGCTGCTGTTAGAAACAGCCCTCACTGACAAATATACTTAGCAGAGCATCCTATGTGCAGCTAATCTGGGCCTCTTAATGGTAACTCTCAAGCAACCAGAAACTACATTTATCTGGCATCCCCATGGGTGCAGGATAACTGAGAGTCTACTGTAAATATAAATAAATATATATATATATATCACACATATATAGTTTGCAGCAGCGCGGGCTTGCCAAAATACGTTGGTAATGCAATATTAAAACTGCGGGCTCGCAAAGCGAGGGCCACAACCACGGCCAGGCAAGGAGCGCCAAAGGTGCTCCTTGTGCTGGTGGAGATGATCCTCATAGGCACTTATCCCTACGACCCTGTAGGACTTAGGCAGGGAACACCGAAGGCTCATCCCTACGACCCGAAGAACTATGCATCAAAAGAAATCTCAATTACACCATTCACAATGTGAGACCCGTAGCAGTTTGAAAAAAAACTCATGGAAAAATTACGTCCCGTAACACTTGCAAAAAGGAAAACGGCACTTACTGTGCACATAAAAAAACAACAATAACAACACCAAAACTTTAAAAAAAACACTCACAGCATGGGGGGACAGGCACAACGTCTGGGAGTCAAGTTGCACGACAATTTAACCACAACTTGTCAAGTTTCCACACACAAAAATCGCCTAAGCAAGAAAAAAAATGGCGGCCGAAAAACCCCACAACGAGGCTACACGACCCCTAAACGCGCATAACACCACCAAGCACAATAAGACTTTTACACAGGCACGGACGAGGTATAAAATACACAATAAGGGACAAGGGAAAATGCTCTAGACCTGCGTAACACATAGACAATCGCCGCCATTTTACAACACTAACTTACAACTAATAACATTACAAAATGCACAATTACACAGCTAAACAAACAGTTTGCCCTCGCGCACGCAGCCTATTTACACTACACACATTTACACAGAAGGCGCTCATTGCAAGCCACACGATGAGCGCCAAAGGCGCTCAGCGTGGGGCTCACAATCAGTGCACAGGGTGCTCAGACAACCAAAAGTAGAGCAGAGGAGAGGATCGCAATGAGCGCCAAAGGCGTTCAGCACGGGGCTCTGAGAGTGCTCAGAGGAGCAAAAGTACATGAGGGGAGAGGGTCGAAATGAGCGCCAAAGGCGTTCAGCGTGGCCCTTGCAATGAGCGCCAAAGGTGCTCACACAACCAAAATTACACCAGCAGAGAGCCTCGCAATGAGAGCCAAAGGCGCCCCGCCTCGGAGCTCACATTGATCGCAGTAGGTGCTCAGAGGAGAAAAAGTACACCAGGGGAGAGGTTTGCAATGAGTGCCGAAGGTGCTCAGGCGACCAAAAACCTTACAATATGTGTCAAACAGCATTCCCAGCCTTACAATTTTATTGCGTCATTTTTTGACGGGCAAGTCGCTAGTATATATATATATTGTATGCATTTACATTTATCTAGTGCTTAACCACTCCTTCTGGATCGCTATCTTGTCATGGTGTAGTAGCTTGTGTACCTCAGTGAAGCTGTGACCTATACTACAGATGCTTTAAAACGTATGCTCTAACTTTCCACCCACTGTTTTGCTTTAGAGCTACTGTCATAGTGATAATGCATGCCCAGAGAACAGCAACAAATAATAATTACTGATTAGCTCCTGGGTCCACTGTCTTGAGTGCAATCACCTACATAGAAAGAGACTAGGCATGCTCAGACTCAGGCAAGCAAGACAACGGATACAATTACTCAGGGGATGGTCAGTAATTAATGGCAATGATCCCTCATTAACCAAATATATTAAAAATGAAATACCATTCCCATGTACCACAATATGGTGCTACAGATCAGGCTTATGGAACTGGTAACCCACCCAAACATGACATTAATAAATTAAAAGACTAGCAACATAATATATAAAGTGCCATATCTAGTTATTTCAAACGAAGGTAGATAGATAGATAGAAAACACAAATGTAAATATTGCAATTATTTTCTATTTGACAGGTGATGTGATCTGCAGTCAGTGCCCTCCCCAGTGCCTCCCATACCTGGGGGCTCCAGGTAAGCTGCTCTGCAATCAGTATTCCAAACCATAATTGGGGTATCACCCCAATCTTTTGTACCTGGCTTCTCTCCCCCACCCCTGTACCTGGGGTATCCTCCCCTATACCTGGGGTCTCCGCCCCTATACCTGGGTCTCCCATCTCCCCTGTACCTGGAGTCTCGGGGTGCATGGGGCACCAGGTCAGGTGCTCTGCAATCAGTAGCCCCCCTGTACCTGAGGTCTCCTCCCCCTTCCCTGTACCTGGGGTCTCCTCCCCCTTCCGTGTACCTGGGGTCTCCTCGCCGCTCCCCTGTACCTGGGGTCTTCTCACCGCTCCCCTGTACCTGGGGTCTCCTCGCCGCCCCCGTGTACCTGGGGTCTCCTCCCCCTCCCCTGTACCTGGGGTCTCCTCCCCCTTCCCTGTACCTGGGGTCTCCTCGCCGCTCCCCTGTACCTGGGGTCTCCTCGCCGCCCCCATGTAACTGAGGTCTCCTCCCCTGTTCCTGGGGTCTCCTCCCCTGTTCCTGGGGTCTCCTCCCCCTCCCCCTCCCCTGTACCTGAGGTCTCCTCCCCCTCCCTTGTACCTGGGGTCTCCTCGCCGCCCCCGTGTACCTGAGGTCTCCTCCCCCTCCCCTGTACCTGGGGTGTCCTCCCCTGTACCTGGGGTCTCCTCCCCCTCCCCTGTACCTGAGGTATCCTCCTCCCCTCTCCACCTGGGGTCCCCTCCCCTCTCCTCTGTACTGGGGTCTCCTCCCCTCTCCACCTGGGGTCTCATCCCCCTGTACCTGGGGTCTCCTCCCCCCTCCACCTGGGGTCTCCTCCCTCTGTACCTGGGGTCCCCTCTCCTCTGTACCTGGGATCTCCTCCCCCCTGCCCTCTGTACCTGGGGTCCCCTCTCCTCTGTACCTGGGGTCTCCTCTCCTCTGTACCTGGGGTCTCCTCCCCTTGTACCTGGGTCTCCTCCCCCCTCCACCTGGGGTTCCCTCTCCTCTGTACCTGGGGTCTCCTCCCCCCTCCACCTGGGGTTCCCTCTCTTCTGTACCTGGGGTCTCCTCCCCCCTGCCCTCTGTACCTGGGGTCTCAGGGTAGATGGGGCTCCAGGTCAGGTGCTCCGAGGTCAGCGCCACATCGCAGCTCCTCTTGCCGATCTCGAATATCCCCTGCAGTAGGGGTGTCTTCCTGCCATGGTCCCTGGAGTAGCGGGCACTGCATCCCTCCAGGGAGCGCTCATCCAGGTCACTGTGACCCCTGACCCCAGACCGATCACTGCCCGAGCTCCACTCATCAGACCGGTCACAGAGCTGAGGTACAGAGGCTGGGCGCCTCACACGGCACCGGGGGCTGGCCTCGGGATACTCCTCTAGGTGGTCACTCCAGGCACTCACCCGACGAGAGCTGCCCGGCAGGCGTAGGGTCTCCCCCATGTTTGTTACAGGGAGGCCCCGCTGCCACGGCAACAGTATCCTGAACTTGGAGGTTACAAAGAGCTCGGGCACAAGCTGCCAGTCAGAGGCAGGTCCTGCAAGGGACATAAATCACATGCGCTATACACATACCAGAACTCACTAACAGTAAGGTTCAGATTCCTGTGTTAGTTTGAGTTCTGTCTCATGCTTCAGTCCAGATATAGTACTAGCAGCTCTTTGTTTTTTATATGTACAATATATATATATATAGGTACTACAGGCATCCAGCTTCCTTTTGTTCTCTCGTTACAAATATCTACTTTTTTATCTATCTGAATAGTCAGAGTTGTGTGAACTATACCATGAAGGGTCACCCAAGCTCTGAAGGTCATAGCAGAGAGGTCCGATAAATCGTGGTCCACTGGAGAAGCAACTGACAACCCACTCCAGTATCTTTGACATGAAAACCTTATGGATAAGCACAACCAGACAGACTCAAGTTGCGGTCCATGGGGTCATGAAGAGTCGGACATGACTAAACAACAACAAAACTATATATATATACTAGCGACTTTGAAGCCATGGCAATGCTCTTTGCAAAATGTGAGGCTTTTGTTCCTTTGAGGACCTTCAGCGCTCATTGCAAGCCCCGCGCTGAGCTCCTTCTCCTCTTGTGTACTTCTAGTTTCCTCCTTTGCAACGATCACCTTCAGCACTCATCGCAAAGACAAATATATAAGTACAGTGTAAAATATAAAAAAAAAAAAATGAGTACAGTGAATTAATAAATTAATATGAATTAATAATTTAATATACTTTACCTATTTATATTTAATATGCAGCAATCAATATCCTGAAGAGCTAACAATCTCTTTGGATTTTCCTGCATCTGAAAATGTACAGTTGGACTGGTGATCATCTGTGGAGAAAGTGTCAGCAATGTGCCAAGTGTGCAGTGTAAATAGGCTGCGTGCGCAAGGCCAAACCGTTTGTTTAGGCGGGTAAAGCGCCATTTTAGAATCATAATGTTATTATTTGCAAGTTAGTGTAGTAAAATGGCGTCTTTTTTTTCTATGTGTTACTCGGCTTGCAAGCATTTTCCGTCCGTTGCAATGGTATATTCTGTATCTCCTACGTTCTGTATCTCCTACGAACTTGTACGTTCCTGGAGCTGATTTGCGCGCTTCGGTCTCCTTTAGCCTCGTTTTAATTTTTTTAGGGCCGCCATTTTTTTTCTCGCTTAGCCGATTTTCGAGTGCCGAAACTCTGCAAATTTGGCTTAAATTTGCGTGCAACCTCACTTGCTGGCGTGTCCCCCCACCGTGCTGGGATTTTTATTTCCATTATTTTTATTTTTCGTTTTCCTCCGCTTGGCTGTTAAAGTCGTATTTTTGCGAGGTCGTATTTTTTGGCCCTCGAGATTCCGAGGTCGTTCCTCAGTGGCTTGCAGCCTAACAGCCATATCAAATTGCGATTTGGCCAATTTAAAAGGGCTGTATATAAGCACAGAGCATATTTTTTTTTTACAGACATTTTTAGTTAGTGAAGACCTTGCTTTTTGATAGAAGTTCACTAACTAAAAACTTCTGTAAAAAAAATATGCTCTGTGCATATATCGAGCCCTATTCAATTGGCCGAATTACAATTTAATAAGGCTGTAAGTCACGTGTTTCTTAACTGCTTTCAGGCTAAGTCCTGCATGTTTCAATGCCTAAGTGCTCCAAGCTCGGAAGGCTTCTATGCTTTAACGGCTCGCCTCGCTTTGCGAATTGCCCGTCAAAATAATTGCAGTAGAATTGTAAGTCAAGGAATGTTGTTTGGCACGGACATAATTTTTTGTGGTGGTCTGAGATCTCGGCACTCATTGCGAGCCTCTTGGTTGTTGTATTTTTTTTTATCAGAGGCGCTTTTGGTGTCATTGTAAGGTCGGCGCTGATCTGCTTTTTGTGCTTATTGCAAGGCTGTCCCCTGGTGAAAACTGTTTTGATGTTCCTGCAGCGTACAATGTAGGATTGCACTGTTGTGGAGCTGAGTGTCAGCAATGTGTGCAATGTGTAGTGTAAATAAGCTGCGTGTGCTAGAGGAAGCCGTTAGTCTAGCTGGGTACTTCCGCATTCTGTAAGTTAGTGTTGTAAAATGGCGGCAAATATGTATGTGGTAGGCCGGGTTTGTATGATTTAGCGTCCTTGCTAATGGTGTATGTTGTAGGTCGTACGCGTTTTCTTTTTTTCGGCAGCCATTTTTCCTTCGCTTAGGAGATTGTCGAGTGTCTAAACTTTGTAAATGTGACCGAATTCGAGGTTTAAGCTGTGTTGCAGAGGTAATGGGTGTCCCCCCTTGGTGTGGGTATAGTTTTTATGTTATTTATGTGTTTTTTAATGTTTGGCACTGTGCACGGGTTGTCTGTGAAAGTCGTATTTTTGCGAGTCCGTTATGGATTTTTTCTAAGTCCCGCAATAAGTCCGCAATATTTTTTTTTATAAGTCCCGCGGCTGGTATATTTTTGTGTAAGTTCGTAGTTAGTGATTGCGTGTTTTTTTTGCAAGTCCCGTTTGTGTAGTGTTGCGAGGCGCCGTGGAGCCTCCACCTCCGCAAATACAGCCCCTCGCTCTGCGAGGGTCGGCATTTGCGGTCCGAAAGTCGTAGGGGGTCATAGGGATGAGTGCCTATGGCGCTCATCTCCACCAGCGCAAGGAGCGCCTTTGCCGCTCCTTTCCAGCATCTGCAGCCCTCGCTTCTCGAGGGCCGCAGTTGCCTCAGGCTCGCTATGCGAGCTCGCAAGCATTGGCAACGACCCGCATACTATATATGTATCTGGTGATTATTGCATAATTTTAATGCAATTACTACACTTTAAGCAATATTTTCTTGAGCAATATTTTCAGCACACAAAAAAATTGACTTTAGATACTTACTGCAGTTGCGTTCATCAGATCCATCGCCACAGTCGTTGTCTGTATCACAAAGCCATATCCGTGGAGTACACTGGTTATTCAGGCATGTAAAGGATTTTGAGAGGCATGATTGTGGACCTTGAGTGGGGCAGTTTAGTTCATCAAAGACCGAGCCCTTCATTATTTTGCAATCTGTTAAAATAGTTTTTGCCTTGTACATAACCCCAGTATAGCGCTAAGGAATATGATGGCTATCTAGATGGTTCTTAAGTATTCTGTATTTATGATTATCACTACTTAAAGACACAAATACTGCATGTACATTGTTATCCAGATGTTCCCAAACTGTGTACGGGGTAAATGCCAGAGGCTCTGTTCATTTGGTCCACAGAACAACTTGTATTTGAATTAACTTGTGAAGCAAATGTATTTTATGCGTATAAACAATTTGGAAATAAGTTTTACATAACAACAGAAATGCTCATGCTATATCCAAGATGGCGGAAAAATCAAGTGTATATGTATGCTTGAATTCCTTCAACATATTTATGATCCTGTAAAGACCTGGGTAGGAGACAGTGAGTGATCTTCAGTACCATCTTTGAAACGCAGAAATTCAGGTAACACACTTGTGCATGACAGGGCAGTGTTTTATAAAGCAGACTATGTATAATCCTATATCTCCCATATGTTAGCTACTAAGGCAAAAATGTAATGACAACAAAAAGCAAAAAGGTGAGTTTGCCGTATTGTCAAGAAAAAAAATATTTGCAATTATGAAAATAATTAAAGTCATATCTAAGTTTCCTGGATTATGAATCCATATGATAGAGGAGAATCAGCAGTGTATGAGAACCTTTTTTTGCATGAAGAAAATCCCAAAAATAAACATTAACAAACTCACCCGATGTTCGTTAAATGTCAGCAGTTGCTTTTGTGAGTTAACAACCCTGGATACCTCTGCTAAAATTAGCATAACATTAATAAATCATTTGGGACAATCATATGAAGCTAATACATTTTAATACATTGTAACAATCAGTGATAGCAGTTTGTGCAGGAAGGAATCATGGGATGTGTAGTCGCTCTGCAGAAGGAAGCAGGAGAGCCAGACACTGATGTAGATATCGACGGCTAGTAAAGAGTTCAAATCCATACCCAAATGCAGTGTTTCTATTGGTAGGTACACTGTGCCTATATAAGTAGCTATGGTGGAAAACAAGTTTTATTTTTTACATTTTTATAATTTTATGCCCATCATCATTTTTACTTGAAAAATACTGAAAAATATTCAAGTTTATTTAACTCTCCCATACAGGGACTATGTGTATGATTTTAGGCAGTAAAACAAAGCTTTTAATTGCTTCCTAATAAAGGAAACTACATAGAAGTAACCAGATACATATATTACATACCTAGTAATATACACACACCTTCCATATCCCTTTAATGATGCTTGTAAAATAAACCTTTTGATCTAGATGAGCGCAGAGCATTATATATTAGTGAGAATCTTGCATAAAGATTAGCACTGGTGATTTAGTTGTGTTCCTAATAGATACTCAAAGACTAATAGGAGTTTTTTTAACTCCCACTAAAAGTGGGAAATTTAAGAAAAAAATATTTTTTTTAGTGGGAAAATAATCATCTTTATTTACAAAAAACAACGACACACTTCAACATTTAAAAACAATTATAAGAATGGGATAAAACAACCCCTTTATTATTTTAGATATTATTTAGAAATAAGACTTTTCATCAAAAAAATTGCAACTGACTCTATAAATGTGTCATTCACATATGCAATTTCAAGACTTAAGTCCGAGCCAATTAGGGTAGTCCGTAATACTTTTAAGGGCTAATAAATTTAGAGGATATGGTGCTCTCTTTATTCTCTGTATATTACAGATTTAGGAGTTAAGGGTAAGAGCTTACCACCCCGCAGGGTATAGTAGCTTCACCCTAATGGTATATATAAATACCAGCTTTGGGCTTAATCTATTTCCTCATATATAGCCTATACAATGTGTTTCCTCATAAACAGCTACTATAATTCAGGAGCTAAGAGTACAAACCCCCACTGTTCAGGATACCCTCACTTTCCCTATCGGACTAGCCTAGCCGGCTCCATCTCTAAGCGACGTCGGCGTGTGACGTCACACCACAAGTCTAATTCTCGACAACGGCGTATGACGTCACGCCACACGTCTGACCCTGACGTACGTTTCAACGCGATTGCTTCTTTCACAAAGGGGAAGAAGGCGTGCGTTTCTGTTGTCGTCTCTTTTATTGAAAAACTTTGCCATAGTAACCTTGGTAATATAAGGCAACTCTTTAGTAATACCACATAAAGAGATCCCAAACGAAATAATTGAATAACTAAAATAGAGAAAATGGCAAAAATGACAATGGCAGAAATGACAATAATATCAAATAAACAGATCCATAAAACCATGATAATAAATCATGCTATTTTTATTTTTATTTATTGATTTCATAGATAGTCTTATTTAAGAATAATAATATATATTCGTGCATAATTTAAATATGTGTATATGGTGATAATCCTAACTTACATAAGTACTAAAATAAATTAATATTTAAACCTAAAAATAAATGTGAGAACTCACTCAAAATGGAGTATTACTATATACAGCAATAGTGGAATTTTTTTTTGATATCCATCTTTTTATATAGTTACAACCCCATTAAATATTATATATAGATATAATTTGGTTAATACATGTGATGAAAATATATAATTATATTCAGTAATAAAAAGTGACATTCTTGTATTTAATTTGCAAATATTAATAATGATATACATTGTGATTATTGCTAAGTGCATTATAAATATATATTAAAGTATTAAACTCTGTTTATTCAATTTTAAACAATAAAAGGTAATTTTTATTACTAAAGAAGGGATCTTATGTTACCTCTCTAAGTCAATATACTTTCTATGATATACAGTGGATATAAAAAGTTTACACACCCCTGTTAAAATGTCAGGTTTCTGTGCAGTAAAAAAAAGAGACAAAGATAAATTATTTCAGAACTTTTTCCACCTTTAATGTGACCTATAAACTGTACAACTCAATCGAGAAACAAACTAAAATCTTTTAGGTGGAGGGAAGAAGAAAAATAAAAATAATGTGGTTGCATAAGTCTGCACACCCTCTTATAACTGGGGATTTAGCTGTGTTCAGAATTAAGCAATCACATTCCAAATCATGTTAAATACGAGTCAGCTTACACTTGCCATCCTTTAAAGTGCATCTGATTAACCCCAAATAAAGTTCAGCTGCTCTAGTTGGTCTTTCCTGAAATGTTCTTAGTCGCATCCCACAGAAAAAGCCATGGTCCACAGAGAGCTTCCAAATCATCAGAGGGATCTCATTGTTAAAAGGTATCAGTCAGGAGAAGGGTACAAAATAATTTCCAAGGCATTAAATATATCAAGTGGAGAAAATATGGCACAACAGTTAAATTACCAAGAACTGGAGCTCCCTCCAAAATTGATGAAACGACGAGAAGAAAACTGGTCTGGAAGGCTACCAAGAGGCCTACAGCAACATTAAAGGAGCTGCAGGAATATCTGGCAAGTACTGGCTGTGTGATACATGTGACAACAATCTCCCGTATTCTTCATATGTTTGGGCTATGGGGTAGAGTGGCAAGACGAAAGCCTTTTCTTATGAAGAAAAACATCCAAGCCAGGCTACATTTTGCAAAAACACATCTGAAGTCTCCCAAAAGCATGTGGGAAAAGGTGTTATGATCTGATGAAACCAAGGTTGAACTTTTTGGCCATAAATCCAAAATATATGTTTGGCGCAAAAACAACACTGCACATCACCAAAAGAACACCATACCCACAGTGAAGCATGGTGGTGGCAGCATTATGCTTTGGGGCTGTTTTTCTTCAGCTGGAACTGGGGCCTTAGTTAAGAAAGAGGGAATTATGAGCAGTTCCAAATACCAGTCAATATTGGCACAAAACCTTCAGGCTTCTGCTAGAAAGCTGAACATGAAGAGGAACTTCATCTTTCAGCATGATAACGACCCAAAGCATACATCCAAATCAACAAAGGAATGGCTTCACCAGAAGAAGATTAAAGTTTTGGAATGGCACAGCCAGAGCCCAGATCTTAATCCGATTGAAAATCTGTGGGGTGATCTGAAGAGGGCTGTGCACAGGAGATGACCTCGCAATCTGACAGATTTGGAGTGTTTTTGCAAAGAAGAGTTGGCAAACCTTGCTGAGTCAAAATGTGCCATGCTGATAGACTCATACCCAAAAAGACTGAGTGCTGTAATAAAATCAAAAGGTGCTTCAACAAAGTATTAGTTTAAGGGTGTGCATACTTATGCAACCATATTATTTTATTTTTATATTTTTTCTTCCCTCTACCTAAAAGATTTCAGTTTGTTTTTCAATTGAGTTGTACAGTTTATAGGTCACATTAAAGTTTGGGAAAAGTTCTGACATGATTTATCTTTGTCTCATTGTTTTACAGCACAGAAACCTGACATTTTAACAGGGGTGTGTAGACTTTTTATATCCACTATATTTACCATCTTCAAATTTAGCTAGTTGTCAAACTGATACAGATGTTACTCTATGGTTATTAATCAGAAAGTGACCATTGTAATTTGTATTCTTTGATTTATTATTGCTAATAGATAAGGATTGGTGATAAACCATTTACTTTATAGATACATGGATTCCAGTTTTATAAAAATGTTCTCTTTAATCTACTTGTATTGGGTTCAACTCACTCCCAAGAAAACCAGACCAGGGGGCCAACCCCCAGGCCCACCACTCATAAAAAAGCGCTGAAGCCCTCATTTAACCCCTCTGCTTTTTGTGCATGGAGTTTATATATCCATTGGCATTCTTTCCTACGTAATACTTTGTCAATGTCACCTCTTCTTGGGCCTAGTTTGGCCCCATTAATGGCATACAATTGAACCAAGTTTACATCTTTGTTGTGATAATATTTCATATGTCTTGATAAAGGTGTATCAAGATCTTTTTCAATGGCAAATATATGTTCACCTATGCGGTGTCTGATTTGGCGACTAGTTTTGCCAACATACATCCGATCACAGACACATTGGGCCACATAAATGACACCCATAGTACAACAGTTAAATAATTCCTTAATTACAAACTCCTCTCCTGTGTTTGGGTGTATGAATGATTTTGAAGGTCTAAAAAATTTGCAGAATTTACACTTTCCACAGCTATAAAAGCCATTTAGTGGTTGTAACCATATCTTCTTAGGTTCCTTTTCTTCAACATGACTATGAATTAGTCTATCTTTGAGATTCCTGTTCCTACAGTATGTCATACTAGTGTTGGAAGTAATGATTCTTTAAATTCTCTATCAGACAAAAGGAGATCCAATGTTTTGAAAAAATGCTTTTAATTTCTTCAGAGTTTTGTCCTCTCTGCTCTTTGATTTTGAATAGTGATCAAATCAGTTATGTTGTTGTCAAGAGCCAATTGATAGGCTCTTTTTAAGCACCTATTGGGGTATCCTCTGTTACTAAATCTTAGTTGAAGTTTTTTGGCCTCTTCTTTAAATTCATCAACTGTGCTACAATTTCTCCTTATTCTTATATAATGGCCTCTTGGGATTCCTCTTTTTTGAGGCTCATAATGCTGACTCGACCAGTGTAGGAGATTATTAGTAGCAGTACTTTTTCTGTGGGTAGCGGTTTGAATGTTTCCTTGTGGGTTTTTCGTAATAATTAAATCCAAGAAAGATATTTCTTTTTCATCCATTTCAAACTTAAACCTTAAACCTAGGGGGTTTGTATTTAAGAACTTCATGAAAGAGATAAACATATCCTTAGGTCCATCCCATATAACTAGGACGTCACCTATGAACCGTCTCCATAATAGGATGTTATCTGTATACTCTCTCAATACCTAATTGAAGACCATTTTCTCTTCCCACCACCCTAGGAAAAGGTTTGCGTATGTTGGGGCACAAGGAGTGCCCATAGACGTTCCTTTTGTTTGATGTATCCATCTACCTCCAAAGATGAAATAATTTTTGGTTAACACAAACTCAAGTAGCTGTATTAGGAATGAGTTAAAATGTTCTTTTTCCTCATTTTGTGTCTGTAAAAAGGACAGAACTGCCATGATTCCCTCTTTGTGGGGTATACTGCTATAGAGAGCTTCTACATCTATTCCAACTAACCAAGCCTTTTCAGGGATGGTTAGATGTTCTAGAGCTCTGAGTACCTCACTGGTATCTTTTAAATGGGATTGTACTGCTACCAATAGATTTTTTAAGTGGTGGTCAAGAAAGAAGCTGCAATTTTGTGACACAAACTATTGGTCTCCCAGGGATGGGTGTCACTTTCTCATGTACCTTCGGTAATGCATAGAAGATTGAAATAGTTGGTTTTGATGGTACAAGATAGTCCTAAGTAGTTTTGGAAATGATATCCTTTTGTAGAGCTTCCTCTAGAATTCCTTTTAATATACCTCTATATTCAAATGTAGGATTTTGTTTTAAGGTCTCATATGTTGTATCATCTTTTAAGATCTTATCACACATTGAAATATAGTCCTCAGTCTACATGAGGACTATATTCCCTCCTTTATCGGCTGGTTTTATTTGTATGCTTTTACACAATTCCAATTCTTGGAGGGCAAGATTCTCTCGCCCACTTTTTTTTGTTTATAGCCATATAACTTTTCCAAATCAGCAGTAACTTGTTGCCAAAATGCAAAAATATTAGCATATTCACTAATTCATGGGGTGAATTTGCTTTTTTTCCTAAATGTATGTTTATATACTTCATTACAGTCATTATCTCCCTCATTTTCCTCTAATAGAGATATGAGTGTATTTAGACCCTCTATATCTTCTTTTTGAATTCCCCAATCTAGGTATTCTCTATTTTTTTTTTTTTGTAAAATGTATGTAATGCCAGTTTCCTCAAGAAAAGATTAAGATCTTTTATATTTGTAAATAGGTCTGAATTGGATGAGGGTACAAAAGATAATCCTTTCTTTAACACTGATATATGAGAGGGATTGAGATTAAATTTAGATAAGTTTAGGACTTGTAAATCGTCATCTTCACTTTCAGTACCAGTTTTTAAGAGAACAGGTTCATCTGGGGTTTGTTGTCTCTGTATGTTTTCTTTCTGGTACCTCGGCCCCCTTCTAAAAAAAGTATTAGATTGAGGTTTCTCTTGTGCAGATCTTGTACGAGGCCCTGTTCTCACTTCTCTTGTGTTGAATATTTTTCTATTACTAGAGAGGGATGGTTCTTCTATATCAGAGGGATCATAGTCAGATGAGCTTACATCTGTCATTGGCCCTTTTTTGGTTGGTTTTTGTGTGGAAAACTTTTTATATATCCTGCCTGATCTCGAGAGAACTGTTTTTGTTTCTTTTCCTTTACCTCTCTTTTGAATCTTTACAGATTTTCTTTCAGTTTACCATAATTGTTTGTATATTCAGAGGTATCTTATCTACTTTTCTCTGTATCGCAGGTATTTTTCAGATAATTTCTTCTAAGTTGGTTTGTTCAGTTTCTATTATAAGGTTCATCAAATGAACATCTTGATATAATCTGTTGCCACTTCTTTATAAACTCGTCATTTGTTAGATTTGAGGCTGGGACTACCTGTATTCTGAGACCTCTTAGTATGAGGTAATTTCTAATGTAATTCTTGAGGCTACTGATTTCCCAAATAGTTCTGATCTCTTTCTTTGAGATTTTTTGCAGATCATTACATTTATTTTTCATGATTGGGTCAGTACCTAATTCAGGTGCCTTTTTACATAGAAAACTCTCCTCAGCTTCATTCTGTAATTTTGTTAGATCCCAGTCCATCAAGCCTAGGCTCTTACCCTTAACTCCTAAATCTGTCATATACAGAGAATAAAGAAAGTACCATATCCTCTAAATTTATTAGCCCTTAAAAGTATTGCGGACTACCCTAGTTGGCTCAGACGTAAGTCTCTTATATCAAATTTGAGAATAAAATGATTGAATAATATTTTTTGATGAAAACTCTGATTTCTAGATAATATCTAAAATAGTAAAGGGATTGTTTTATCCCATTCTTTTAGTGTTCCTAATAGACCTCAATCTTTTATTTTTCACTTTGGAATTTATATTTTTTAAGACTATGACAGGTTAGAAGAGGTTAGGGGATTATTTGTCTAAAGACTTTATTGGATGACTTCCAAATATCCCGTCTTTCTGCACATACCTAAACGCTCTTTTTTTCCAAAGCAGATGGTTCAAGGTTAGCACCATCAAAGCATCTCAGTATCGCAGTCTGCTATTATTTAGTATACTCTACCTGTCTTATCAGCAGACATATCACATGTCCTAAACATATGTGTAAGCAGATGTTCATGAAATAAATCAGGGACCAGCTAATAAAGATTGAAATATACTGTATTATTGTTTAGAAGCATTGGGGAGCATTTGTCAAGACAAGCCATGTAATTCTGGGGCTAAAAATATGAAATAATATCCAAATGCATATTTGTTATGTTCTTATGGTGCTTAGTTTTCTATTTAATTGTGTGATTCTTCTTTTTTCATATAGTGCAGCCTTTTCTTCCGTCAGAAATACCAGTTCTGATATGGAAACTGCACAGTATACCCTCATAAATGGTATTGTAGGGAAGTTACAAATGGCTGTAATGGTATTTTCCCTAAAAGAAATAATGCATAGTAAATGCAGAGATGGACCTCACAACTGTTGATGTCATTCGGGACTCCCTGCCACGGAGAGAAGTTTCACATATAGAGGAAGGAAGCCTATGTCCATGCTGAGGGGGCTGGGGGGGTCCACTACACTACAGAAAAATGAAAAAACTTTTAAAAAGTTAAAATACTTATATATATATATATATATATATATACACACACATATGTAATTATATGTATGTTTTAGATGTACAAACCAATCACGGATTGTCTGTCAGCAACATTATGAAAAATGCCGGTCATTGGCTACTACATCTAATACGAGAAGAGGCATTGTGTGCATGAGCTGTTGGGACAGACCTTTGTTGGGACTATTTGGAATACTTTAGTGAGTAACAACAGAGCTGTTAAGCACTTGTTAATACAATTATGTTTATATATGCAAACACATACCATTAGGCAGTTTATCTTAATAATAAAAACAGGGAAACTTCCATTTACCTTAAACTCACAAAATTAACGTCAGCTACCAGGAAGATGTATGTAAAAGATACAATAAGACAAAATTATGGTATGTTATAGCAATCATACTTTATTAGTTTGTGAATTTGCAATGTTGTCTGTTAATATTCCTTTAACAGTGTAATATGGCAGATTTTACGAAATTATATTTGCTACCTTAAAGGGACAAGAGAAACACTGAAAGCATGCCATATACCTCTTCGTTACTCTAAGTATTCTGTTTGCTCCTTGTAACGGTACCCCCCACACATAGAAGGGGGCGCCCAGGCCGTTTTAGCCGATCCGCCCGTCCAGTGATATAGGGACAGCTACTGCAAGACACCCAATCCCCCAAGAACGGATCCAAGGGGAATATACTGCAAGCCTTGAACTGGAACCTCACGAATAGCCGCTAGCAGCTGAACAGGAAAAGCACCCCCAAGATGCCCACACTCCTGGCAGTCAGTCTGCAACAGCATCCCATGAATTCCCCCAAGCACGAGACACAAGCTCTGTGTTTTAGGGTCAAGCAGTGAACTCCCTTCTTTATTAAAAAAACAAAGACATATTAAAAACCATTTCCACATACACAGTAGAGGGTGGGGCTACCTGAGGTCGGCCCCCAATGGCCTCTGGCCAATCACATAGTGTCACACTGTGGGAAATATGAGACTCCTCCCAGGTCCGCCCACTAGGTGTGGCTAATAGAGTCATTTGGCTTCTGACCACCGGAGGGGAAACATGGCCTTTAGCAGTCCCCTGTGCCCCTGCTAAGAAAGCTGAGAAACCCCAGGGGTTTTGGAGCCGGTATGTCTGGGGGCTCCCTTTGTTCTGCTATTTACCCTGCTGGGCCTGTAGATAACCTTTGCTCTTAACTACCTGGCCTTAGTGACTCATAAATGGGGGTGGTCAGAATCTGTAACACATTTCTACACATTTTTCATAACTTTAAAAGTATGCATCACATTCACATAAAACATACATTTTCAGAATCAGCATACTCCAAATACAAACATGTGTCAAAATGATACAAATTGGTCCAGTGGTTCAAAAGTTAGATTATAGTCATTTCTGACCAAATGAAGCATGGCTTCCATGTCTTTGTAGGGGGAAAGTCAACATGGGCCGTAGTCAAACGGCAGAATGTGGGCAACCAAGCTTCTCCAATTCGCAGTGACGAGACTGATCTCGTCACACTCCTCAGCCAATCAAAGATCATATCCTGGGATGTCCTTTCCCAATAACTGTGATTGGTTGAGAACAAATTTAAGGATTTTTCATTTTTTTACTTTTTATAATCATTTGCCCATCATCACTTCTACTTAAAATATACTGAAAATGTTCAAGTTGTAACACTCTAAATGCAGTAATAGTGTTTTATTTCCCTTTTCAGCTTTTCAGGTGTTGTATAGATTTAAACTATTCTATGCAGTGTCAGTAATTTCTGAGAATTTACCATTTTATTTTTATAGTTATGATTAGGATATTCATTTGGGATAGATATATGACAGAGTGACGGACAGATAGACAGAAAGAGAGATAGATGACAGTGTGATATAGATAGATAGATAGATAGATAGATGTGCAATGTTTAAAATATGCCTGTCACTGACCTCTCTCAATTGACATGTTACAGCATTTTGTCACCAATTGGTTACTATGAGACAGTGCAACCCCTGTACTTAGAAGTACACTGTCTTCATGAGTTGTTACAGGGAGAAATCAATTAAGAGCTATTTGTAAGATTTTAGGCAGAAAAAAATCAGTCCTTTAAACAATTCTTAATAAAATTAAGTATGCAAAAGTAAAGAGATACATAGGTAAATTATATTCCTAGTGAATTTCCAGAAACCTCCATGCCCTTTTAAGATACACACAGTATAAGCATTTTTGCATACTACTCATATTCTTGATAGCTAGGGGTGTGTATCAGGGAAGAGATGAGAGAGCAATGGCTGAACACAGCAAAGTACAAGGGGATAGGTTCTGTGAGCTGGGTGCTGGCATGTCTGTGCTGATGGATGTTGATATTGGATGACTGACTGCATGAATTGGTACCAAGAGAGGGGTCCAGTGCAAATTTTTTTTACAAGTTCATCTTGCATTATTTTTATCTCTAGCTTCACCACTGGATAGAATGTATATATTTAGATACAGATTTGTATTTCTGAGTAAGATAGATCGATAGAAAGATAGATAGACGCATAGATACATAGATAGATGACAGAGTGATAATGATAGGTAATGATATCTATCTATCTATCTATCTATCTTGGAAATCACACTATATTTAAATGTCAGGCATTGGAAGGACAGACTTTGTGCTGCTTGTATTATACAGGGACCCAGCTGGTGATTTTCTGTTCCACACTGCAGTTAATCCAGGCTTTTGTCTGGGTAGACAGCCAGCCTCCATAACCAGAATCTACAGGAACAGAGCCAATGTTAAACCGGACTTAATCCAATGGAAATTTGCTTGAAGGGGATTATTGTTTCATTTTATTTTCTATTTGTTACGCCATAACAACATATCTGTGTTATTGGTGTCTTCTTTAAATGTTATAGCACAAGCGCTTCCAGACTATTAAAGCAAAACATTCCAAAGGGCATAATGTTTTTTTCTAGCTTTATTTGCCAGATTTTTTTTCATTTGCATGTGTTATATTTTCCGGCATAGAATTCAGGCTAAAGGGCGTAATGAGCCAACATTGAAGCCAATAATTATAGTGCACATTGAAAACTTCCATTTAATACTATAAGGGTCACAGACTGATTATACGTTGACTTATATATATATATATATATTGGAGTTGACCGTGCAAACGTGCCCCAAAAACATAGGGGGGACTCTCTAAGCATAGCAGGACTGTGATGTTTGTAACCTCAGGGAAAATGCCCTCTTTCTCATCCCTTCATTACTCCTGTAATTGATTAGTGAATCACCCCCACATATGCTTGTTGTTGTTCAGTCATTTAGTCATGTCTTACTCTCTGTGACCCTATGGACTGCATCACACCAATCATATATATTTTTTTGTTTTTGGTTGCATCCATAAGTTATCTTGACAAAGATACAGAAGTGGGTTAATTGTTCCTTCTCAAGTGGGCCCCAATTTGTCTTTCCTCTCTGCTATGACCTTGAATGACCCTTCATGGTTAAAGTCACAGCTGCTTTGAGCTATACAAGCCCCTTCACCATGACAAGGTAGCGATCCAGAAAGAGGACACATATGCTTAGGAAAATTATAAAAATAATTCATATTTTATATTAGTATGACTTTATTAATAAAACTTAACATTTAATAGGAATGACACAAATATTATTATTAAAAATAGTTTAGTACTTCCTATTACGGCAAGCCCCGTTCACAGTATTATAAAGAGGAACACTGTTACTGTCTTGAAGCATCATTCAGTGTTAGGTAGTGTTAGTTACTGTTACCAATGTTAAAGGGCCATTTACCTCACTATAAGTCCTCTTCATGGTGTGAAAGAGCACATGATTCCATGTTAAAAGGATCTCTTGATTTTTTTAAATTACACTAATAACAGCTAAAAATCTAAGGACTTGGGTCTGTTTAGAAACACACTGACTGTTCCATGATTAACAACCTCTGCCGGGCCGGTGTAGACTCTGTGAACACAATATTTATAGTTTTTCCCTAAACTTCAGGAATGCAGGAGTAGAAGTTAACCCCCAACTATACTCTTTAGCTGATCCCAGCTGTCATTTATCTATGTAGATTAATTTGTGAAGCGTTAAATCTCGTTATGCTTCTGCTCTCTCCACAGACCTCTTGCTGTGAGACTCTTGCTTTGACTATTTTCACGTCAAGTTTTTCAATATACTGTAAATATAAAAATAACATTTTGGAAATATGGCACTATAATAATATAAAGATACACCATCTCCACCGTCCAACATGGAGGTGGAAACATTATGCTTTGGGGGTGTTTTTCTTCTAAGGGGAAAGGACAACTGCATCGCATGAAAGGGACGATGGACACGGCCATGTACAGTCAAATCTTGAGTGAGAACCTCCTTTGCTCAGGCAGGGCATTGAAAATAGGTCGTGGATGGGTATTCCAGCATGACAATGACCCAAAACACACAGCCAAGGCAGCAAAGGAGTGGCTCAAGAAGAAACACATTAAGGTCCTAGAGTGGCCTAGACAGTCTCCAGACCTTAATTCCATAGAAAATCTGTGGAGGGAGTTCACGGTTCGAGTTGCCAAACATCAGTCTCAAAACCTTAATGAGTTGGAGAGGATCTGCAAAGAGGACAAACACCCTCCTGAGATGTGTGCAAACCTGGTGGTCAACTGCAAGAAACGTCTGGCCTCTGTGATTGCCAACAAGGGTTTTGCCACCAAGTACTAAGACAAAGGGGTCAAATACTTATTTCCCTCATTGACCTGCAAATCAATTTATAACTTTTTTAACATGCGTTTTTCTTGTTTTTTTGTTATTCTGTCTCTCACTGATAAAATACACCTACTATTAAAATTATAGACTGATCATTTATTTGTCAGTGGACAAATGTCCAAAATCAGCAGGGGTCAAATACTTTTCCCCCCCATTGTATGTATACATACTGTATATCAGAAACACACATTACATTGAGTTATTCAATACACATTCAGATTTATTTTATTTAAAAAAATGGTTTCCACACACCCAGAACTGTTTACATAGACATCCGCTACCTACCAATAGAAACAATGCATTTGGGTACAGATTTCACCCCTATACTAACCTTCAAGCCAACCTGAGAGCAATGCAGAAATCCACAGAGCAATGTCTGAGCTCCTCCTTGCTTTCTTATGCAGGGGAAATCAAGACTACACATCCCGTGATGCTTTACTCCAGAAACCGGATTCCCAGTAATTGAAACAATGTTATGGCTGCCTGCGATTGGCCAAAACAAATTATGAATTGTATGCCAATCTAGCTAAGGTTTTCAAGGGGAATGCCTTCGCAAAATCAAGTGGCAGAAAAAGAAGAAATTTGCAAACATCAAGGTAAGTTTATTAATGTTTATTTGGGGATTTTTTTCATGTAAAACAAAATGTTTTCATTCACTCCTTAGCATCTATTAGATGCATCCTATTCCAGAAAACTTATATTTAAAGTATATATTATTGCCAATACAAAAAGTTGCTTGTTTCATGGAAAAATAATTAAAAACTTTAAACTTTCTTGAACCTATCAGTAAGTGCCTCTTTATGTATAGAGAATGCTTGTACCTGTAGATGTCATTGCTAGAGATGTACGACTCATACAGCTACATACCTAGATATCGGTGGGCAGGGAAAGCCCCAATGGCACTTTATTCAGTATATTGTGCTCCAGAACTTAATTTTTTTTAAAAACATACTATGAAACATTATAAAGTACCATCATTCACGTGGAACCAAAAATATGTAATGTCCTTGGTTCTTAACCCAGAACCACCTAAATCACAGCACAAATGTGTCTTAATGTTTATAATGTATTTATCATTATGAAAAAAGTTCTCTGAAGAGTGGGCACAAATGTTAAGTTGAAAAATCATTGTAAATCATGTATTGAAACTTAAATGATCTAACGCTTCCAACTTAAACTGTTTAATAACAACCAATTGCAATTACATATATTTTATGTGCACTTGTTGCTTCTGCTTTAGTAAGGACCTTTGCTGTGTCCTTTTATGAGCACTTCTCTCAGCATTGCCCTGTTGACTTCTTGCCCTACATATCTGTACGTCTTTATGGATCACAGTGCAGAAGGAAGCCATCTGTATATTTCACATTCACTGATGTAGCTTAGCCAAAACAGCCTCTGCCAGATCAGTTTGTGATAATAGGACCCTCAGGTGCCTAATACAGCACGGATCTGACTGCTGTAGCCAGACAATCATGTCTGAGGTCCTTATTTCTCTATTCTATTAAAGGACCACTGTAGGTCAAGAAAAAATGGAAAGTAACAATATTGGCAGCAGTGTAAGTCACGGACATAAACCATTTTTTCTTGAAAAGCAGTATTTTTTGAAGAGTATAAAAATTCATTTTGTGTTTATTATATCACTGAGAGTTGGACCATGAGGGTTTTATTAGCTCTCATTCAAAGAAGGGGCGGGGGAAAGGGAAACAGTGAGAGAACAGGAATTGGAATATACAATGAACCCCCCATCTTTTATCTCTCAGCGAAATTATCATTATTAACTTTTATTTGTATTGCGCCAACATATTCTGTAGCAAATCACAATAGATAATTGTAAAACATCATACTAGCATATCAGCGGCGTAGCAAGGGGAAGGCGAGGGGGGCGGTGCACCGCTGGTGGCACTTGTTGGAGGGCAGCACTCTTCCCCCCTTGTGGCCTCGACCTACCAGCAGTGTCCCTGCACAGTTTCTGCCAGGCTTCCTCTTTCTGTCCAGCTCCCTTCTCTCTCCTCTGACTTTGGCACTAGAGGGGAACCCAGGAGGGCTAGCACATAAAAAAAATTGGCACTCCAAATATAATTTGACTTCACTTTAACTTTACTGAGAGGACTTGAGGGTCCAATGGAATGGTGGTGATGTAGAGGAGGAGAAGAAGGAGAGAGGTTATTGCTTGGAACTTTGGTTCTTAAAGGCACATGCTGCACATTGGCACTTACAAACACAGTCTGCACATCACCTCTTACAAGTATAGGGCCTCATTCAAATGTGATTTGGCCAATTGAATAGGGCTCTATATAAGCACATAGCATATTTTTTTTACAGAAGTTTGTAGTTAGGGAACCTCTATTAAAAAGCACTAACTAAAAACTTCTGTAACAAATATGCTATGTGCTTATTAGACCCCTATTCAATTGGTCAAATTGCAATTGAATGAGGCATATAGTCTACATATCGGCTATTATAGGCACAGACTGCACATCAGCACTTCCAGGCACAGGCTGCACATTGACATTTACAGGCCCAGGCTGCACTAGGGCTCTTGCAGGCAGAGACAGAATGCAAGGTGTCGGGAGCGAGTCAACTTCTGAGCAACTTGATCAGTCCGACAAGTCAAGTTCTGAGCAAACATTGAGTTCTGAGCTATTTTTCCTCCTGTCAGTCGTGCTGAGAACCGAAGCGGAAAGGAACGTAGGTTCCATTGTATATCACATGTAATAGTTGTCAAACTACGAATCGTCATCACGCTTTGCGAGCTCGCAAAGCGAGCTCTCAAGAACTGCATCCCTTGCAAAGCGAGGAATGCAGTTTGCTCTGCAAATGCGGACCCTCGCAAAGCAAGGGCCCGCATTTGCTGAAGGTGGAGGCTCCAACGTCGGCTGTGTCTTCGCGAGGGTCTGCATTTGCGGAGGTGGAGGCTCAAAGGCTTCTCACACGCACGGTTAAAAACAAACGCACGACTTAGAAAAAAAAAACGACATCGGAACCAACCTTAATGGCACAAACACCCACATGCACAAAAAATACGACCATAACGGCCGAACCGCGCGCACCTAAAAACAGTCAAAACACACCAAATACTCACAAAAAATACATAAAAAGCTTACCCATAGCAAGGGGGGGGGGGCATCCAGGACCTCTGAAAGTGAAGTTACACCTCCATTTAAGTCCAAAATCCTGAGTTCAGACACACGAAAATCCCCTAAACGAGAGAAAAAATGGCTGCGGAAAAAAACGAAAACGAGGCTCAAAGCCCAGGACTGCCCAGCCACGTACAACTTAGCCAAGAAGGGATCCGAGATAAGCTTGCAAACCTGCATTAACTCCACATTAACTATCGCAGTGGGGGTCCCGATCGCATGCGATCGGGGACCCCTGCTGCAATGAAAATTCTAAATTCCTGCGTTATGGGTCCTTAAAGTACCATAAACGTCCTTAAAGGACCCGTTATAAAAAATAAAAATATACACTATCAGAGTATATACAGAGCCCCATCGACCATTAATTAACCCTGTCACTCATGGCGGTCAATATAGCCCCCCATAAGTCCTTCATTAACCCTGTCACTCATGGGGGTCAATACAGACCCCCATAAGCACTTAATTCACCCCCTCACTGATGGGGGGTCAATACAGACCCCCATAAAACCCTAATTATCCCTGTCACTCATGGGGGTCAATATAGACCCCCATAAGCCCTTCATTAACCCTGTCACTCATGGGGGTCAATACAGACCCCCATAAGCCCTTTATTAGCCCTGTCACTCATGGGGGTCAATACAGGCCCCCATAAGCACTTCATTAACACCCTCACTCATGGGGGTCAATACAGACCCCCATAAACCCCTAAGTAACCCTGTCATTCATGGGGGTCAATATAGACCCCCATAAGCCCTTCATTAACCCAGTCACTCATGGGGGTCAATACAGGCCCCCTTAAGCACTTATTTAACCCCCTCACTCATGGGGGTCAATACAGACCCCCATAAACCCCTAATCAACCCTGTCATTCATGGGGGTCAATATAGACCCCCATAAGCCCTTCATTAACCCCCTCACTCAGAAGGGTCAATATAGATTCCATAAGCCCTTCATTAACCCTGTCCCTCATGGGGTCAATACAGACCCCCATAAACACTTCATTAACCCCCTCACTCAGGAGGGTCAATATAGATTCCATAAGCACTTCATGAACCCTGTCACTCATGGGGTCAATACAGACCCCCATTAGCCCTTTATTAACCCTGTCACTTATGGGGGTCAATACAGGCCCCCATAAGCACTTCATTAACTCCCTCACTCATGGGGGTCAATATAGACCCCCATAAGCACTTCATTAACCCTGCCACTCATGGGGGTCAATACAGACCCCATAAACCCCTAATTAACCCTGTCATTCATGGGGGTCAATATAAACCCCCATAAGCCTTTCATTAACCCCCTCACTCAGGAGAGTCAATATAGATTCCATAAGCCCTTCATTAACCCTGTCCCTCATGGGGTCAATACAGACCCCCATAAACACTTCATTAACCCCCTCACTCAGGAGGGTCAATATAGATTCCATAAGCCCTTCATTAACCCTGTCATTCATGGGGTCAATACAGACCCCCATAAGCCCTTTATTAACCCTGTCACTTATGGGGGTCAATACAGGCCCCCATAAGCACTTCATTAACCCCCTCACTCATGGGGGTCAATATAGACCCCCATAAGCCCTTCATTAACCCTGTCACTCATGGGGGTCAATACAGACCCCCATAAACCCCTTATTAACCGTGTCATTCATGGGGGTCAATATAGACCCCCATAAGCCCTTCATTAACCCTGTCACTCATGGGGGTCAATACAGACCCCCATATGCCCTTCATTAACCCTGTCACTCATGGGGGTCAATACAGGCCCCCATAAGCACTTCATTAAACCCCTCACTCATGGGGGTCAATATAGACCCCCATAAGCCCTTCATTAACCTTGTCACTCATGGGGGTCAATACAGACCCCCATAAGCCCTTCATTAACTGTGTCTCTCATGGGGGTCAATACAGACCCCCATAAGCCCTTCATTAACCCCCTCGCTCAGGGGGGTCAATACAGACCCCATAAACCTCTATTTAACTCCATCAGTCCCATAAGGGTATATTAAGACCATTATGGGCCTGTTACAACCCAACATTAACCACATAAGTGCCATGACGGTCCTCAAGGACCATCATGACACTAAGTATAAACACTACACTGCACTATACACCCCCAATAAAACATGAAATATCAACAAAACACCCTCTACACTAACATATTAATACCTACACTACCTACCTACCCCCTAATAACCCCCACCTCTACAAAAAAAAAATACACACCTGAAAAGGAAATACATACAATACAAATACATACAATACAAATACATACAATACAAATAAAATGAAATAAAATACAATACACAGCTATCTAATATACAATACAGTTTATCTATCTAATATACATCCCCCAATCACATATATAGTTGTGAGCGTACGGGCCGTTGCTCACGCTTGCGATCTCGCATAGCGAGCCCGCGGCCCTCGCAAAGCGAGGGCCGCAGGCAAGGGCCTCAGTTGCTCACGCTTGCGGGCTCGCATAGCGAGCCCGCGAACCTCGCGTAGAGAGGGCTCTGGGGAAGGTCCTCAGTTGCTGTGATGGAGCAGCCACCTCCTCCCCACAATACCCCGCCGCTGGAGAGAGGGAGCAGAACTCCATGCCCCATTAGACCCATCAGACTACTTACATTCATTGGAGCATTTCAATTCACCTCCGCCATGTCTCCCCTGCCTGCACATTTTCTGCAGAGGCAGGGAGTTTCATAATTACGTCACATGCATGCAAAGTCATTCAGTAAGTCCCTGCCTCTGCAGAAAAACGCACAGGCAGGAGATGCATAGTGGTGGATAATTGAACAGCTTCGATGAATGTAAGTAGTCTGATGGGTCTGACTGATAGTGATAGATCTGACTGATCGGGCCCATGGAGGCCTGCCCTTGGGGGACATGAAGGCTTAGCCTGGGGGGACATGGCATCATGGGCTGGAGGGCATAAACTAATACAAAAAAAATACATATATACAACAAAATGTGCACTGGGACATATATATATATATATATATATTTATATATATATATATATATATATATATATATATATACAGTTGCTGGCATAAGCGAGGGCCACAGTTGCTGCCATGGAGCGCCTTGCGACCCTCGCAAACTTCTCGTCGCAATGTAAATAACACCACACACACATTACGACACTCGCAAACAACATACCACACACGTTCACACACATTACGGCCTCACAACACTCGGACGCAACTCGCGAACATTACAAAATTAAAAACACAATACATACACACAGCACATACATAAAAACTTACCTACAGCAACAGGGAGCATCCAGGACATCAAAAATGCAACTTACACCTTCGTTTCAATCAAAATAAAAGAGTTTGGCCAATAAAAAATTTGATATGCGAGAGAAAAAATGGCCGCCGAACAAAACGAAAACGAGGCTACACACGCAAACACCATACGAGACACGTTACCAGACATTACGACCTCGCAAACATTGGACACAACACGCCGACATACAAACATTTCAAACACAATAAATACACACACCACACACATAAAAAACTTACCTACATCCAGCACCTCAAAAAACTAAGTTACACCTTCATTTAAATAAAAATAAAACACTTTAGACACTAATAAAATCGCTAAGCAAGAGAAAAAATGGCCGACGAAAAAAACGAAAACGAGGCTACAGCACTCTTAACACGTAAAACACCACAACACACTCGCAAAACAACACACGAAACTCGAAAAACACCACGAAGCACCAACGGATAATCCGCAAAGACACATAACACAGATAACCCGCCATTTTACACCAATGCGGAAGTACACCACTACGCTAACGGTTTCGTCTCACGCACGCACACTCTTACACTGCACACATTCATCACGCTTACACAGCAGCTCCACACCACTAATGCTGCAGCAACATGAAAACAGATTGTCAGCTCTTCAACACAATGCTTCAAAATAGGTAAAGTATATTCATTTATTCATCTATTATATATTTTAGTATTACACACCAAACAGCATTAGCTACCTTACGATTTGATTGCCGTCATTTTTTGACGGGCAATTCGCTAGTCTATCTAAATAAATACCATAATCTAATATACATCCTATCTATATAATATACATCACAAAATCTATGTAATATACAATAAATCCTATCTATCTAATATACATCCTATCTATCTAATATACATCCTATCTAATATACATCCACCAATCTATCTAAATAAATACCACAATCTAATATACAATACATGCTATGCTATCTATATAAAACACATACCCTTAGCTAACATACAATAAATGCTATCTATATATAAAATAATCTAATTCTAAGCAAAAATAAAATAATTTAGACCACTTACCTTTGCAGATGTCCCTTCAGAACAGATAAAAAAATTAGTGCAACACATTTACAGTAAATAAATAAACATTCTAAACATTCTAAATATTCTACTCACTTTTCCAGCATGTCCCGTCCTTCTTCTTTTCTTCTTCTCCGTTGCAGCCCCTGTTAAAAAAAACATAACATTAATACACATACATAAGCATAAAAACAAAATAAAATAAACATAATCTTTATTGTACTTACCTCCCCGCGATGTCTCCGGCCTCCTCCTCCTCTTCTGCCCCACCCTGAAAAAAAAAAAAAAAAATGAACACTCATCCGCACTCACGGATATTCCCGACGCTAATGAGGCTCCCGGAGACTTTTCCGGAAGAAAATAGGCAATGGCGCCTTCTGATTTTTTGAAAACGCTGTCTATCAAATTCACTCAATCAGGAGGCGCCAATGTGTGAGCCAATCAGAAAGGGATACACCCTAAAATCCCACTCTGATTGGATAATGCACCTGTCAATCTTTATTTAAACCAATCACAAGGCGCAGATGCCTTCAGCCAATCACAATGGAATACACCCCCACAGGATGATTGGCTGGAGGCATCTGCGCATTCTGATTGGTTGCACTGACAATAGCCAATAACAATGGAATACACCCCCACCTACTGATTGGTGAAGGCATTTGCACCTTCTCATTGGCTGTTGTCAATGTCAATCAGTATTACAGCCAATGGGAAGGCGCAGATGTCTTCAGCTAATCACCGCGTGGGGGTGTATCCCATTGTGATTCGCTGATGGCATTAAAGCCTTCGGATTGGTTCAAATAAAGATTGACATGTGCGTTATCCAATCAGCGTGTGTTTTCAGCCAATCAGAAGCCGCCATTGCCAATTTTATTCTGGACCACTCCGTAGGAAGCTCATTAGCGTCGGAGACATCCGCGAGTGCGAACATGTGTTGTTTTTATAAAAAAATTTTTAAAGAGAGCGGTGCTTCCAGGGCCCATCCGGGGCAGAACACGAGGAGGCCGGAGACATCGCTGGGAGGTAAGTACAATGTAGAATATGTTTATTTTACTTGGTTTTACGTTTATGTATGTGTACTAATGTAATGTTTTCTTTAATAGGCACCGGAGAAGAAAAGATGGACAGGACATGCTGGAAAGGTGAGTAGAATATTTAGAATGCTGAGAATGTTTATTTATTTTATGTAAACGTGTTGTAGTAATTTTTTTAATCTTTTTTACCCTAGGTGGCTGATCTGAAGAAACATCTCAAAGGTAAGTGGTCTTAATTATTTTATTTTAGCTTAGAATTAGGGTTGCTATATAGAGATAGCATGTACTGTATATTAGAAAGATTGGGGGATGTATAGTATATGGATAGTATTTATTGTGTATTAGATAGATAAGGGATGTATATTACATAGATAGTATTTATTGTGTATGGGGGATGTATATTAGATAGGGGGATGTATATTAGATAGGGGTGTATTGCTCTAGCTACGCCACTGACTATTATAGGCTGACTAACCAACTTGGAATAGTTACATTATATGATCTAGCCTAGGATCAGCAACTATGTATTAAGTGATTTCCATGGGAAAGTTTTGCTGTAAGTTTAAACTGTTATACAAGCTTTTTTTTGTGTGCATTTTATGACGTTATTCTCTATTGTTTTTATATACTAATAACAAATGGAGATTGAAAATGTTCTTTACCCTGTCCCTTAATGTAGTGTAGTCATAATTCTAGATTATCCTATACCTCACAGATTGTTCTATTTATCGCATTTCAATTATATATTAAGCCAAAGTGTGTTGCTATAAAGCTATTGGAATATTTCCACTTTACAGCATAGTTAAATGCTTTAGTTTTTGTTTAATTTCCAAAATCAGCAACCAAGACACTTTATTAACACATATGGGACAAATCTCTCTACTACTCTTGGCCACTGTAGCAAAATACATACAAGATTCTCCTACGAAAAATGTTTCAGCAGTGAAGAACAATTTATCATGTCATAAAATTCAATTACACCCGGTTTCACAGTCCACTACGGACAAAAATAATATTCAGATAATAGTTAACAATTTGATATTTTCTCTCCAATTTATGTTGTTAATTTTATGGTTTGGCTTGCTAATTAAGAAGCAATGCAAATTAATTTCCCAGGTCCCTCAAGATTGTTAATTTTTACATACCAGCTGTGTCATTAATTATTAAAAATATACATTCCTTAGAACATCCTGTCTAATTAATAGCACAACACTGTCAGCCAAAATATTTTTAGAATAATTGTACAATTTTTACACATTTTTAATGATAGAATTTCTACGTCACAAAAGTATTTTAAGACAAATAATTATCGTATATGCCACAGACAAAAAGATATACAGTACCTTGCAAAAGTATTCATCCCCCTTAGCATTTTTCGTGTTTTGTTGCCTCACAACCTGGAATTAACATGGAATGTGTGAGCATTTGCATAATTTAATTTGCAGAACATGCCCACAACTTTGAAGATGTTTTTTTTTTATTGTGAAGCAAACAACAAATAGGACAACATAACAGAAAAAGTCAATGTGCATAACTATTCACCCCCGTATATACTTTGTAGAGACACCTTTTGCGGCAATCACAGCTCTAAGTCGCTTTGGATAAGTCTCTATGAGCTTGCCACATGTTACCAATGAGATTTTTGCCCATTCCTCCTTGCAAAACTGCTCCAGCTCCTTCAAGTTGGATGGTTTGCGCTTGTGAGCAGCAATCTTTAGGTCTGACCACAGATTTTTTTATTGAATTGAGGTCTGGGCTTTTACTAGATCATTCCAACACATTTACATGTTTCCCCTTAAGCCACTCAAGTGTTGCTTTAGCAGTGTGTTTGGGGTCATTGTCCTGCTGGAAGGTGAACCTCCGTCCTAGCCTCAGATCACACCACAGAGTGGTACAGGTTTTGCTCAAGAATATCCCTGTATTTAGCACCATCCATCTTACACTCAACTCTGACCAGTTTCCCAGTCCCGGCTGCTGAAAAACATCCCCACAGCATGATGCTGGCACCACCATGTTTCACTGTGGGGATGGTTTTCTTTGGGTGATGGGATGTGTTGGGTTTGCGCCAGATATAGCGTTTTCTTTGATCGCCGAAAAGTAAAATTTTAGTCTCAACAGACCAGAGCACCTTCCTCCATACATTTTGGGAGTCTCCCACATAAACACAATTTCTTTTTTTGCTGAAAGTAATGGCTTTCTTCTGGCCATTCTGCCATAAAGCCGAACATTATGGAGCGTACGGCTTATTGTCGTCCTATGTACTCCAGTGTCTGCTGTGGAACTCTGCAGCTCCTCCAGGGTTACCTTAGGTCTCTGTGCTGCCTCTCTGATTAATGCCCTTCTTCCCGATCCATGAGTTTTAGTGGACGTCCGTCTCTTGGCAGGTTTGCTGTTGTGCCATGTTCTTTCCATTTGGTTATGATAGATTTGATGGTGCTCCTGGGGATCATCAAAGATTTGGATATTTTTGTATAACCTAACCCTGACTTGTACTTCTCAACAACATTGTCCCTTACTTGTTTGGAGCATTCCTTGGTCTTCATGGCAGTGTTTGGTTAGTGTGTATATGTAATGACAAATCCTGTGACACTTAGATTGCACACAGGTGGACATCATTTCACTAATTATGTGACTTCTGAAGGTAATTGGTTGCACCAGAGCTTTTTATGGGCTTCATAACAAAGGGGGTGAATACATACACACATGCCAATTTTCTGTTTTCTATTTCTAAAAAATAGTTTTATGTATATATTTTTCTCATTTCACTTCACCAACTTAGACTATTGTTTTCTGATCCATCACATGAAATTCAGATTAACAAAACATTGAACTTAAGGCTGTAATGTAACAAAATACAGGGAGTGCAGAATTATTAGGCAAGTTGTATTTTTGAGGATTAATTTTATTATTGAACAACAACCATGTTCTCAATAAACCCAAAAAACTAATTAATATCAAAGCTGAATATTTTTGGAAGTAGTTTTTAGTTTGTTTTTAGTTTTAGCTATTTTAGGGGGATATCTGTGTGTGCAGGTGACTATTACTGTGCATAATTATTAGGCAACTTAACAAAAAACAAATATATACCCATTTCAATTATTTAGTTTTACCAGTGAAACCAATATAACATCTCAACATTCAAAAATATACATTTCTGACATTCAAAAACAAAACAAAAACAAATCAGTGACCAATATAGCCACCTTTCTTTGCAAGGACACTCAAAAGCCTGCCATCCATGGATTCTGTCAGTGTTTTGATCTGTTCACCATCAACATTGCGTGCAGCAGCAACCACAGCCTCCCAGACACTGTTCAGAGAGGTGTACTGTTTTCCCTCCTTGTAAATCTCACATTTGATGATGGACCACAGGTTCTCAATGGGGTTCAGATCAGGTGAACAAGGAGGCCATATCATTAGATTTTCTTCTTTTATACCCTTTCTTGCCAGCCACGCTGTGGAGTACTTGGAAGCGTGTGATGGAGCATTGTCCTGCATGAAAATCATGTTTTTCTTGAAGGATGCAGACTTCTTCCTGTACCACTGCTTGAAGAAGGTGTCTTCCAGGAACTGGCAGTAGGACTGGGAGTTGAGCTTGACTCCATCCTCAACCCGAAAAGGCCCACAAGCTCATCTTTGATGATACCAGCCCAAACCAGTACTCCACCTCCACCTTGCTGGCGTCTGAGTCAGACTGGAGCTCTCTGCCCTTTACCAATCCAGCCAAGGGCCCATCCATCTGGCCCATCAAGACTCACTCTCATTTCATCAGTCCATAAAACCTTAGAAAAATCAGTCTTGAGATATTTCTTGGCCCAGTCTTGATGTTTCAGCTTGTGTGTCTTGTTCAGTGGTGGTCGTCTTTCAGACTTTCTTACCTTGGCCATGTCTCTGAGTATTGCACACCTTGTGCTTTTGGGCACTCCAGTGATGTTGCAGCTCTGAAATATGGCCAAACTGGTGGCAAGTGGCATCGTGGCAGCTGCACGCTTGACTTTTCTCAGTTCATGGGCAGTTATTTTGCTCCTTGGTTTTTCCACAAGCTTCTTGCGACCCTGTTGACTATTTTGAATGAAACGCTTGATTGTTCGATGATCACGCTTCAGAAGCTTGGCAATTTTAAGAGTGCTGCATCCCTCTGCAAGATATCTCACTATTTTTGACTTTTCTGAGCCTGTCAAGTCCTTCTTTTGACCCATTTTGCCAAAGGAAAGGAAGTTGCCTAATAATTATGCACACCTGATATAGGGTGTTGATGTCATTAGACCACACCCCTTCTCATTACAGAGATGCACATCACCTAATATGCTTAATTGGTAGTAGGCTTTCGAGCCTATACAGCTTGGAGTAAGACAACATGCATAAAGAAGATGATGTGGTCAAAATACTCATTTGCCTAATAATTCTGCACTCCCTGTAGGTAAAAAGTCAAGGGGGGTGAATATTTTTGCAAGGCACTGTAAGATGATCATAAACCAATTTGGGGGATACTGTACAAGAAGGTTTTTTGTTTATTTTTTATTTAGGAGATTCTTAAAAATATAAGTCTACATTTATATATGTGCTTTTCTTTTTAATTAAAACACTGTGCTACAATTTATATCTATAGAGTTCATGTCTTTTGTACTTATACAGTATCTTACAAATGTGAGTACACCCCTCATGTTTTTGTAAATATTTTATTATATCTTTTCATGTGACAACACTGAAGAAATTACACTCTGCTACAATGTAAAGTAGTAAGTATACAGCCTTAAATTTGCTGTCCCCTCAAAATAACTCAACACACAGCCATTAATGTGTAAACCATTGGCAACAAAAGTGAGTACACCCCTAAGTGGAAATGTCCAAATTGGGCCCAAAGTGTCAATATTTTGTGTGGCTACCATTATTTTCCAGCACTGCCTTAACCCTCATGGACATGGAGTTCACCAGAGCTTCACAGGTTGCCACTGGAGTCCTTTTCCACTCCTCCATGATGATATCACAGAATTGGTTGATGTTAGAGACCTTGCACTCCCCCACCTTCCGTTTGAGGATGCCCCACAGATGTTCATTAGGGTTTAGGTCTGGAGACATGCTTGGCCAGTCCCTCACCTTTACCTTTACCTTCAGCTTTATTAGGAAGGCTGTGGTCTTCTTGAAGGTGTGTTTGGGGTCGTTATCATGTTGGAATACTGCCCTGCGGCCCAGTCTCCTAAGGGAGGGGATCATGCTCTGCTTCAGTATGTCACAGTACATGTTGGCATTCATGGTTCCCTCAATGAACTGTAGCTCCCCAGTGCTGGCAACACTCATGCAGGCCCAGACCATGATACAAAACCAAAAGTACACATCTATACTAAGGAAAGGTAGTTGAAATAATCCCTAAATGAGAGATAAACAGATAAGGCACAAAACACAAAAACACTGATATGAGATGAAACCCTCAGTTTGAATGTAAACAGAGATGCAGAGAGAGTGGAGGCAGCATATGACATCATCAGGTAAATGCATATAGGAGGAATCAACACAACATATTATAGAAAATGTATATACACATATAGACATATATGTATTTATGTTTGTCTGGGCCTGCATGAGTGCTGCCGGCACACTGAAGATCAAATGTAAATTTTGAAAGCTATTGGATTTATTTTCTTCAAATTCTGATTTTCTGATCTCTTACTAGATAAAGAAGCTAATTCCTTTGGTATGACTACTATTGTGGCCATTTGAAGGAAGGAGACTTTAGTGTCCCTTTCTTTCTCACACCCAAGTTTGCAGTGTGATGGTGAGTGTAATTAATAACTAATAGGGTCCTCTCATTGCTCATAAGAAGTACACTATTTATTTCAAAATCCAAATCCCCTTTAATTTACTCCTAATTGTATCCAAAATGATAATTTTTTTGTATGTCATACACAGCAAAATAATCACACATCCACCTATTAGCAAAAGCAGATGCTTACCCCTGTCCATTAAGGACATATCATCTTACCCAAACAAAGATGAGCCTTGGCAAATGAGAGGTTAATATTTGTCAAGGGTGGATAGATGTATTATATTTTTTGTGAGTTGGTCAATGTGATGGCCATAGCCCCAACTTTGGCTTTAGATTGAGGGTAGTTAACTTGGGCTAAAGGAAAATGTTGCTTAGGACCACGCTTATAATGTGGAGATTAGAAATTAGAAACTTGTGTGGATTCATACAGTATGTGCAGGAAGAACTGACTTTTGCCAAAACTGTAAAGTAGAACTGGCCAGGGGGGTTTATGTGAGCAGTGGGTGGGACATGAGGAGAGCAGACTCAAGAAAAATGAGCTGAGCATGGATCTCCATGGGCAAAAGGAAAAATACGTATATGTGGATTCAATTAGTTGAGTGCTTACCAGAGTAAATATGCATTGTTATAGATAATATACCTAAAAGAAAGAAAACTAAGAAGGGAAAAATGGCTGTCTGATGAGACTTTGAAAGTAGCCCAGGAAAGATTTGTCCTACTGCATGCAGAATTCCAGTGGATAGCAAGAAGAGATAAGGAAACATTCTGTAATGAGTAATGTAAAGAGATGAAAGAAGATAACAGAATGGGAAAGTCAAGAAATCTCTTCAAGAAAATTGGAAATCTCAAAGGAACCTTTCACGCCAAAGTGGGCGTGATCAAGGACAAGATATGGTAGGGATTTAACAGGAGCAAATCTGATAAAGAAGTTGACAGGAATACACAGAAGATCTATACAGGAATGACAACAATAGCATTGAAAAACAATAGTTTGTATATATGTATGTATTTTGTTACCTTATTTATTCCACTTATATGTGGAATAAATCATGCAAAGGTTGATTTGGAAGAATCCAAAGCTGGAATTAATATTGCTGGGAGAAATACCAACAACCTATAATATGCGGATGATGCTATTCTAATGACAGAGAGCAAGGAAGAACTAGATGTCCAATTAATGAGGGTAAAAGAAGAAAGTGCAGATGGGGAAAAAAAGTGGAGGCAGTGACAGATTTTATTTTCTTGGACTCCAATATGTTTCAGATGGCGGAAAGCTATGGCAAGTCGGGATAAGCAGTTAAAAAGTAAAGATATATCACTATTAGCAAAGGTCCGCATAGTTAGAACTATGGTATTCACAGTAGTAACATATGTATGTGAGGGCTGGACAGTAAAGAAGGCTGAACGTCATAGAATTGACTCCTTTGAATTGTGGTGTTGGAGAAAACTGCTTAGAGTTCCTTGGACTGCAAGAAGATCCAATCAATCAGTACGACAGGAAATGAAGACAAAATGTTGAAAGAAGTTATGATCATGAAGCTAAAGATAAATTATTTTGGACATATCATGAGAAGACAGGATTTCCTAGAGAAGACTCTGGTGCTGGAAAAGATTGAAGGCACAAGAAGAAGAAGATGGATATATGAGGTCAATGAAATAATGAACATGTGCTTGAGGGAGCTCAGAGGGGCAGTGGATGACAGATGTGGATGACAGATGTGGATGACAGATGTGCAGTCCATAGGGTCACAGAAAGTCAGACATGACTGAAAGCATAAACAAATTTTTTTATAAGTGAATGACTAGATTCCCGGAGTTAAAAATAGACATCTGCAATAACTTTTCCTTTTTTATTTTTTTGTTTTTTTCTGGTTCATCATTGTGTTTTCTGTTTGTTTGTTTTCTATTTGCTATATGATATTTAGAATGGCAGTTCTTAACAATGTTTAAGGTTGAAAATAAAGAAATACAATATAAGAAACATAGTAATTATATTTTATGAAAATATTTGCTAATTGCACCTTTTTGTTATGTATGTCCTAATTTGAACTGAGTCTTGTTGTAAACATATTAAACCTTTATATTACAAGCTGCACGATATGTCTATGACAACCATCTATCCATCCATCCAATTCACAGACATACAATTTTCTGGGGCTCCCAATTTCACCAGTGTTGGCTTTATCCACTAGTCCAAGATTTCTGGAAACTCTCTGTGTCAAAAAGTGTGGACATAACTAAAATAATCATTCCACTTAACCCAGAAATGTTTCTATTGCATATGATACCAAATCAAATCTCATTGCCGCTTTGATATTTTATTTCTCATATATTATTAATTCTGAAATGGATGTTGATAAAAGTATGGAAGTTGGATCAAATGCCTAGCTGGATTGAGGTAGAAAGACTCATAGGTGGGAATAGAGAAATGGGGCTTCTTTGTCTTAACCAGAGTAGGAAGTATTCTGAGGCCAAATGGTCACTTAGGACCAACATTAGTAGAATATCTTATTATCCCCTAGATTACCTAGTGGTATTGTCTCTGCTTGTCTGGACAATGGGAAAGTACCTGTCAGATTCAGGCCTATGATAATCATCTGCTAGTGAAAAGTAATTTCTTTACATTGTTAAAATATGTATTTATTATTATGAATTAGTGTTCTGTGAGTAAAAGAAAAATGTTAACATGAAAACCATAATATTAAAATGATTATGAATTGTTCGGTTATGGAATGAGGATGCTCTCTAATCTATTTTGTGTTGTTGGTTTGTCTAAGAAAGTGAAACCATCTGTGAATAAGTAATAAAGAGTATAAGAACACCCATGTTTCCACAAACCTGTCCATCTGTTCACAAAGCTTTTAATGACCTCGCATTAGTGTAGGTCACTAGAATAACTCTGGCTCCTGGACTTTTCCATTGTCTAAAGACTATTTATCAAGCTATAAGATACCTCCAAGTTTTGGCTAGTATCTTATGGTCAGTTGACGTGCATGATTTATTCCCAGCCTACAACTCTCAAAGATTTCATTTAAAAGAAATACATATAAAAATATATAGTTTCCACATCGACATGTAGTAGTTTAAGATCTGAAAAAAACTGTAACTTAAAAAAGTTTAAACTTAAATACAAAGGAAAACTGTCCAGGAATAATACAATAAATTAAACATTTACTATCTAATTCAAAAATATTACAATTGTAGCCCTGTTCCTAAATAAAAAAAAATAGTAATATATGTTCTGTGTGCATCTTTGTATACAAAATGGCTAAGTAGCAATAATACAGAATTAAAATATAGTGACATTCCCTCCTATTCACCAAGCTTTTAAATGGGATAGATATATGAAGTCTGTAAATTTTCTGTATAGAATATTGTCATTACAGCCCCTGACAGCTTTTTGCAGACCCTAAAATAGATCCGGGAATCTACCCCATTAACATACTGATTAATGTCTAACATTCTTCCATAGCACACTACTATAATAATATATTTATCCTTATATATATATATGACTTTGCACACAATATACAGATAGTTAAACTATATACAGTGGTCTTTTGTGTCATAGATACTTAGTTTTTTGGGAAGACCCAATAATATCGTTTCTAGGCTACGAATTGTGGTGCCAAATAGGTAATTGCTTCAATATGAGGATAAAAATATCTACATCGATGCTTAAACAAAAAAGTAGATTACACCCCTAATGTAGTGTTCCTAAGCTGCAGGTTGAATATTAAGTAATGATAAATTTAAAGTAAGTCTGCAACATTGATTTGCTAAACAAATACAGTAGACTCTCAGTTATCCGGCACTCACAGGGATTGGTAGATGCCGAATAAATGTTGTTTCTGGTTGCTTGAGAGTTACTATTAAAAGAGGCCTAGATTAGCTCCACATAGGGTGCTCTGCTAAGTATATTTGTCAGTGAGGGCTGATCTAGCAGTAGCAGCTTTCACTCCTCACTTACACACAGATACGTTCGACTGGAGGGTGCGGTGCTGAACCCGGGGAAAGTAATGCCATAACACTGCACTGGCTCAGTCACTCATGTCTGTCTGCTTCCAGGTAACACTGAATTGTAGAGACATAAAGTGGATAAAATCTAGGTGCCTGTAAGTATTATATTGCCTAATAACCTGTCTCCTTTCATTTGTTGAGACCTGTAAAATGTATCTTTTATTTAAAGTATAGTATTAATTTATTTCTAGTTGCTTGAGAGTTCTGGTTAACTGAGAGTCTACTGTATATAGCATTCCTTGTAAATTCTCAAAACCATGCATTTCTAAATGAGTGCAATTTGTGGGAAAATATATACATTTTGTTTACATAGAAAAAAATATATCTTAAAATCATGAAATAAATAATATACTGGATTACATTTAATAATATACATTATATTCATTTAATGAATTCATTAACATGTATACTACTTTTAATTCATCAAAATCGGGGATACTTCAACACCAACGTTTTATCTTTTCTGTATTGGTATATATCTCTTTTATTTATGCATTTTGTTTTATAAAAAGGCAATTGATCACATTTACCAAGCTTATTTTGATAACACAACATTTATTAAATTATAGTAAAAAATTCATAAAAGTCCTAAAACTGTGAAAATTGATTTATATACCTTGTATCAATATACGTTGCTTTAACATATAACCTGTGTTTATACAATAAATAATGTAAATATAAATGGTTTGGGTTTTTTCACCCCAGTCCAGTCACCCATGTTGTAGGCTTCTACGGTGAAAATATACTATGGCAAAATATATTTCTAATAAATATTTAAATGGAGCAATTTACAGCAAATTGAGTATACTAATATAAAAATTCAGTTTAAATGCCAAGTTTAGTGGGGATTAGGTGAAAAATATCAGATAATCACTGTTATTATCAAAGTATAACATGATAAATGATGGAGTATAATAATCCTCATTTCAGGCAGGTATCACCCAATTTTTAAGTTTTATGTGTTAAATGCTCCTTTAGGTATTTCCCGCTCCTACAATGATATTGAGGCTGTCCGTTTATTGTCATTAAGATTTCTTGACATCTGAAGTGACATGAGGTCCCTAATTTAAAATTGATGTCTCTCAAGATAAGTTAAGAGTTTCTTTATAATTGTCTGGAATTTATGCAAAAGTGTTTTGTCCCTTCTAAAGCCCAACATGCAACAGTCTATAGCTTTGGGGATCATATGTCGCTTTCATGTTTACTATATATGGGGGGATATGTATCTTGGATATATTGTGTTTGTAATATCACTTTCCTGTTACAACCATCATATGGCATTTGGACGAGTGCAAAAGCTGTATATTAAAGGATATGGAGTATGACAAAGAGCATAATTTAGCAGAGAAAATGTTGTAAAGCTAGCTATTAAGTAGTTAAACAACCTGTGCTTCACATAATTTATATGAAGAAAGCAGGGCTCACTCCACTAAACACCTTTAGAAAACTATGGGCCTCATTCAATTGCAAGCCTGCAGATTGCGTTGTACAGGCCGTATGTCTGTGGGCTTGTCAGAGCGATTCAATTGAACAATCCCACAATTTATGGCCCAAAAGCGTAAACCATAAACCATGCAATTGTAAGTAGCATTTCAGTGCATGATCATGATCAATTAAGCAAGGCCATAACTACCAATTTAGAAACAGCCAATAGAAAATGAGACAGTCATCATTACGTCAGTAAAACATGGAGGTTAAATAACAATCAATTAGCGTTTAGGGGTCCGATATGAGATCAGGCTCTCAATCCCGCAATGTACAAAATAATAAAAATAAATGAAGGAAATAGTCCATGTGGCTAAGCTTAATATGTATTAACTCATTGATTTGCAAAATTTATATATCATCAAAATTACACATACATTTTTTTATTTTTGATTGCAGATTTGCGAGCTTGAGACTGTTGTGCAATTAATTCTAATGTCTTCCATCGCTTTCCCCATCTTTTAAGGTGCAGTATTGCTTTTTTATTTGCATTTACAGGTGTTTAACCCCCTTGCGAGTCCTATCTGGTACCGGTAGGATTTTCTTCTTCATTACACATTTTCAGGCTTGAGAAATTGTAGCAATTGAATAGCAATTTGCGATTTTAGCGATTTGTAATTTTTGCGGGCTTGAAAGATCAAAGGCTTATATGTGTTGTAAGTTACTATCTTGACAACCAAAAAGATTTTGAGCTTGTATCCCGTAGATCGTTTGCGGCTCGCAAAAAGACGGCAATTGAATAGCAAATTAGTTTACGGGCTACATTACGGGCTCCAGTAAACAACACGCTCCAAAAGGACTCAGATGACTGGCAAAGTATATGGGAAATACATAATTCAATCTCCACATGTTCCAACTTTAAGACCCAACCATCATGTAAGACACTTCTTCATTTGTATTTCACACCAGTTAAATTATATAAAAAGAGACAGGTCTCTAGCTCTGTATGTTGGTAAAGCTATGGCTCAGAATGAACTTACTTACACATGTGGTGGTCCTGTCCAGAAATTCAAACCTTCTGGCTTCCAGTTCACTCCTTATTAGCAACATGTTTGGACACCAAACCCCCACTTGACCCATGGCTCTCTCTCATTTCCTATCCCTGGGAACTATACATAAGAAAGCAGAACACTTTAGCTGCACAAATCAATCTACCCGCCAGTGGGTCTCTAGCAGAAACATGAGGAAAAAAAAAGATTTGAGATCATTGCCAAGATCTTGGAAATATTGAGATGTGAGATGGAAAGACTGACAGCTAGAAAGAAAGGTAGCCTGATCTCTTTTAAAGCCAAATGGCTACCCTAGCTACACCTAGTGACCTCTCTAAATCTTCTTAAAAAAATGAAATTATTTTATAAAATGCTATTTACACATTACCTTTACTGTATAAAAAGTATATACTTTCACTAATGCTGTGACCCTTGCCTCCCAAATGACTTTTCAATATTGTATAATTGTAGTGTCAACCTGTATCAAATGAATATTGTAATTTGATGAGAATAACTTTTATTGATCTACGTCTCCCCTTCCCTTTTTCTTCCTTCTTATTTTAAATGTTCCTTCTCCTCCCCCCTCCACTCACATGTTATGTTATGTTTTTATGGGGGTTTTTTTATAATTATTTTCTAAAAATTAAAACACAAAATAGAGTAAAAGAAAGTCTGTCTTTGCTTTTTTGATGTATTGGTCCCCGCTGCTTTTATCCAGCAAAAATTCTGGAAAAAAATTATAGACTATTTTCTCAGTTTTCAAGGCTTTGTTGTTATAGATATCTCTGGAGCACCTGAACTTTATTAATTGATATATTATAGTATCATGTTTTTACCATGTATTGTTGCATTAAGTCAATATATTATTTAATGTACTACACATTCAAATGAATTAATACAAGCTTTCTTGTAAAATATAGCCAAAATGACATAAGCAATGAGTATACAATGAATTTGACTGTGTTTACACTTGTAAATTGCTAAAGATTACTTTGAATAACAGAAAAAATAATGAAACTGTAACTGCCAAGAAAGTAGAATTTCACTTCCAATATTCGACCCAGTGTTATCTTTCCACCATCTTCTACTGTATATGTCCTCCTCCTGTTAATCATCACTCTTATCATTTCTGCCCCATGAATTTCCCCACAAGATGACCCTGGCCTAGCAAGACAGAATGGTCAAATTCGGTCCACCCAGCAATAATGGAGCTAGGTGCTGGTGAGGTTTTACAATTTATGAAACATTGTAGTCAATGCAGCATGTTGAGACCCTATGGAGGCTTGTTCTTGACAATCCTTGCATGTTCCTCACTATGTGTTTTTTAGATTCCCAGACAGAAGGGCGCCATTATTGTCAAGCAGCTAGACGGCAGCACAACTCAACTAGTTCCTGGCCAGACACACAACACTGGACACCAGGTTTGGGCGTTTCTATAATAAGCTTTGGATATTAGATATAGGCCGGGTTTTATCAGGAGGGAGCTAGCCTATGGTTCTCTGTAGGGGGTATATCACACAGAGGGTAGGTATTCTTTGCTATGGATATGGGTCCTTTATGTCAGTATGTCAAGCCCCAAATTTCCCAGATTCCCAGGCTCCATTACATTGGGTGAACGATTCACAACATTAGTACTATTATTATTATTTTTATTCGCTTATTTATGTCACTTGATTACAATGGAATAGATATGTGTGGATTATGGTATATTTCATTTTTATATTATATTATAGTATATTATTTTATTATGTTATTGTTATTATTTTTTTATGATGTTATCTCTGTATGTATGATATGTGAAGGATACAGATATCTAAATGCACATATAAATTCAACAAAGACATATAGTTTTATATTGATACTGTTAATGTGCAGGCAGCTTTACTGTAGAAAGGAAATACATTGTATATGTGCAGGCTGTTCAAAGGTATAAGAAGTTTACAGTACAGTATTTTGTTGTATTTTATTTTATTATGTCACCACTCTGGAGTACTCACTGTTCACGCATACTTCTTATTGAATAGGGATTGCCACAAATTTATATACAGGAGAGGATCATGTCAAGCATTCATATATGGATGTCCTAGCTTATATGTACTAGTCCATGATATTTATAAAATTCACTAGGGCTAACCTAGTTACTAACTAAGACCCTGACCTTAGAGGTCTCCATAGTTGCATGTATACATGTATGTGTATATATATATATATATATATATATATATATATATATATATATATATATAAATATATATGTGTGTGTGTGTGTGTGTATATGTATATATGTGTATGGGTATATATCCATACATTAAAATATTCTATGTCTTATTTTATATAGGTTCTAGTTATCTAGACACATATCCATTTAATAGGTGGAGGCATGTACCTGCCTTCAATCCTATAATGGACAAATAAAAGCTTAAAAATATTATAGTATATAAAGCACACAATCCTTTTGTCCAATATTTGTGCTTTTTATAGGAACACCAATCGCTGAAGAAGCTGCGACAATGAGCAGCGAAACGCGTTTGATCTACCATTTACATACATACACATTTTTAGGGTACTTTACCACTGATAAACATTGAGACCTAGTGTCTTTTATGACATCACAGTTTATATTGTGTTTTTTACCAATGTTTACCTTTTAGTTGTACCTATATTTTTTAGGATATTTTGTCCAATTCCAGTATGTTTTTTTATGGCATAAGAAAAGTATATCTTTTCAAGGAATTGAGTGTGTGTGTATCTTTCCATTAGACTTGGATTTAGATCACATAGACACACATGAAGATATACATATATATATACAGTAGTTATATATATATATATATATATATATATATATATATATATATATATATTAATTGGTGCATACTCTTATATAGAGATAATTAAGAAATTTGAGTGTTTTGTCAGTGTACCTGACACCTCACAGAGGTAAGTTCAAGAACATCTCATAGATCATAGAAACACACTGTATATTGGGGTGCACTACGAAAACCATGAAGAGGTCTTGAAACATCCCTTCTGATATCTACCTGTGAGAGAGAATCACATCCAGCTTTTAAGTACCTCACATTCTGGAGGTCACCAAAGGTGAGAGACAACTCCGTAGAAGTATATTGTCTAATACTACGAAGAGGCACAAAGTAATCTGCACTAGGAGTATCTATTGCGCTTTCTCCCCCTCCCTTCTTACTTATATCTAGTACTTCAGACACACCTCATTTGCTGGTGTACCAGGAGAAGCGGCATCCTCCAAGAGTGAGATCTACAGAGCACTAGGAATATAAAAACAAGACCCATCCAATATACCATAGAAATATTGTGGAAATATACTTACAACCGCATATTATCCACATCAACATATTATCTACAGAAACCGAAAGAGAATTATCTTGGACTGACATTATCTGTGTAAACTAAGCGCTAAAGCCCAAATTGGGAATACAAAAAGCCCAATACCATATCCATGTTTCTCACTATGGCTTGATTTGTCAAAAGTATTAGCTAGATTTATATAGTGAGGGGGGAGGGGATGAGAGAGTTGCAAAAAACGTGTGGGTTAGAAAATACGAGATAGAGGTTTAAAGACAAAACAAGATAATATAAAGTGTTATATTTATCAAAATGAGGGTATATACTGATCCCCTTTTTCATAAATAGGATCAATTTAAACATAGGAGCTGGAGATATTTTAAGTTTTTAACTCTGCTTATCCCAATTTTACCCCGTTTGATAAAGAGTGCATATAAGATGCATATTGAGAGACACGAGTATGGGGAAAATGAAAAACAGGGAAATGGTGAGAGATAAGGAAGTAAGGATTGAGAGTAGAAAGAGTGAATGAGAGCAGGAGAGGGTAGGAAAGATATGTGGAGATGGAAAAAGATTGGAAGGAGATATGAAATGAGACTCAAGAAGAGATAGATAGATAGAGATAAATAGATAGATAGAGGGATAGATAGATAGATAGATAGAGATAAATAGATAGATAGAGGGATAGATAGATAGATAGATAGATAGATAGATAGATAGATAGATAGATAGATAGATAGATAGTTTTGCTGCTCTAGGCTTTCAGTAATTCCATGACAACTAGTTTTGTTTACCACTATGGGCAATTATGTGCGTGATAATAGCTTCCTTAACATATCCACATGGGATGTTGTTTTCCCCAAGCTGGAATTTAATCACATGAATTAACAATAAAAGCACTAAACAAGGATCATTATACAAATTAGCTTACATTAGATGATTTATGTTGCTAATATATTATTTCATAAGTTTAGCTAATACATTTCTTATTAAAAAAAACACTAATACATTGAATAGAAATTTGGAACAGTGTAGGATTTCCTTTTATTTACCACATTTTAAACCTCTATTCCCAGAGATGAAATGGTGACTCAGCGTTCATCTTACGATCATGAAAATCACAAATGAGGCCCAATTACTAATGGTTAATAATGCCTAAAATGCTGCCTGGGTTCCCTCAATTAAGTGCCCTGAGATTTCAGCAAGGGAAGGGAAAATTCCCTCTATCCAACAATTGTGCAAAGCAATTAAAAATAACCAAGTAAAACAACAGTGCCAGAAGATAAAGTATATATACTGAGAGCCACTGGTCTAGCGTGTGTTTAAAAGAGCAGATAATAAGATTTACTATAGGTTGAAACAACTTATGATATTTTAAATAGAGGGACTATTTTTTTATTGTGATAAATTGTACCATTATTTTTTTATTCATGCAATTAAATGAAAAATTCATAATTTGTCTGTAATATATTACCCTAGTGTTCTTTTTAGCTGCCTATTTTCTCACAGAAGATCAACTCTTTTTTGTTAAGTGACTTTTCCTCTGTAGAACTGAACTTGAATTATCCATGTAAAAGGAACTGACATTTCTTCTCATCCTGTTTTTTATTCTCTTACTATTCTTATACTTTTCTTCCATTAGCAGAGTTTGTAGGAATATTTACCCCCCCCCCCCCCAACACACACAATTAAAAAGTTTATATCAATTACCATTTTAACTGGGATAAATAAAAAATTAAATAACGGTTAATCGCGATCAAGGCCCAGTCCTAGTTTTAATGTAGCCGTGTAGAAATGTCAGGAACTCCCTCTGTCAAAGTTAGCTTCAGCCAAACAAACAAGAGAGAGTAAATTATGACAAAAATGTATAAAAATACTAATTAAAGTTTTTAAGATGGAGAACCTGATACTGGCTCAAAAGCATGATGCAGAGGCATTCAACCTTTGCAGCACTCCTTTTAATCCTTTTAATCCATAATTACTTTTTTTTTATTGCCAATTGTAACATATATTTAATGTAAAAAAATAAAAATAATTAAAATAATATATATATATATATATATATATATATATATATATATATATATATATATATATATATTATGGTTCCTTGCCACAGTTATGGCACTTTCTTTGCTTATTATAATAATCCTGAAGTTCTTGGATTTTATTGGCTACTAGAGCCGTAAAACTTGGTTTGGATATGCCCAACACTTATGTGGCCAAAGAAAGATTTACGGATGAGGGCTGAGTGCCGTAAAGCAGAGAAGAAAATTATTAACATTGAAGTGTAACATAGGTAAAAAAAAGCTACTGCAGAGGATTAGCATAGGGCCCAAAGACGGGTTATTTTTAAAGAGCATTAAAATTATACTAGTTTATTAACCTAAGTGAATTACTGCAATATACAATGTTTTTTTTTTCCTATTTAGGGACCTTAATCTTAATTGATTTAAATCTACCTTACTGTGAATGGCAAATGGATCTATATTTCCCAGGTACTCTTGGTTGATTATACAATTATCCATTAGAATATTGTTCGGGATTTTGAGAATGCATTACGTAACTGAAGTGCAATTTTAGAGTCCTGTTTACATTTCTCTTTCAATTAGTGATTCATTGATAATAAAACTAACAAGACATTACTCTTAGTTTGTGTCATCCATACATGTAATAAAGCATAACATACTCTCTAAAAGGTAGGGTTTCCAACACAGAATACCATAATGTGTTCTATGTGAGTTTGCTCGCTCATTGGTTGTCCATTGTCTCTGATGCTGCTGGTTTCTTAGCCATGACTCCTTTGCTTTAGTCCAAAGGACAACTTTTTCTCCTTTGACTCTGTGTGCTATAGAGGAAAGCCCTTCAGATCCGAACATATCCTTATGAAAGCATTCACACTTTTTAGTGATAGAGCTTGTTCACAAAAAACAGATGACATTGGATGTCCTATGTCTAATATTATAGTGAATTGTATTATTCTTGTGTTATTAGTATGTGTAAGTGTGAGTCTGCTTATACTAATCCAAACTGGCACCATAACAGTTAACATGATAGGCCTCTTAAGAAGCTTTACAGACAGCATTATTACAGTGTAAGGGATAAATGGTGAGGTTTGGATAAGCAGCTTCCGTAATGACATCTGTCAGACGAAGGTACATATTTACACATTTGCGTAAGGCTTGATGAATAGGACACCAATGTCAAAAGTTGCTATTTTGCAATAAATTGTATATTTTACAGAAATGGTAGAACCCAGATAGCTGATTAGTATGTATAGTATCTATCATAGGAATTATACAAAAAGTATGAATATATACATTATAGTTTGGAATTCTCTCTTATCCATAATATATACACATATTAAGAAGGAATATATGTCAATTAAAATAAACAGGGCAGGATAAAGTATACTAATTTACAGTATTATTGTATGCAGTAATGATAGTATTAAAAGTTTTACTGCACGGTCACATTTTTAATGAGTTAAAGGTTGATTTTTTTTTACTAATCTGCATTAGATACAAATTGTAACTTGTTGTCTTAAGAACATTTTTTTTTTTCCGGTGCCGAAAAAGAACATTTTGTTAGAATTGTGCTGAAGGAAAATAAGCAAATTCTACAAAGGAAATAAGCTTGATTTAGGCTATCACACTTTTGAGACTATAATCTTGATAAATTCTAGTTTACAAATCTTAATAATGTTTGGGATGTATACAGTACTGGATCTACCTTTTTGGTGCCCCTAGGCAGTGAAATGGAGGAGCCTTGTAAGTTAATATGCAAGGTATGCATGTACCTATTTTTACCTTTTTTGTGTGTGTAAGTTCCTTTTCTTGTTGTAACTCTCTTGTTCTAGGTGGTTACCCCCTAGTAGCCAGTCTATGAACTGCAGTAATTCATTTCTTATAAACCAGGAAACATTTTTTTTTTTTTACAGTGGCGCCCCTCATCGGGATTCGCCCCTGGGCGGCTGACTTGTTGGCCTAATGAATAATTGGGCCATGGATTTATATAAATAAATTAAATTTACTAATTCCTTACAGAAAACTGAGATAATCCAATGCCTAATCAGCTCAAATCTATATATATATATATAGTTAGTATACTATCTGTTTTACTAAGTGAACTAGATTAATAACTGCTGTGTTGTCCTGATAAAATGTATTTCATTTATTGGTTTTCTTAAAAGAATAGTAAATTGGAAAACAGGTCATGACACTATAGACGTACCGTATTGGTCCGAATATAAGCCGCACCTTTTTTCCGATTTTTGAGTTTGCAAGTTACGGGTGCGGCTTATGTTCGCGACCATAAAAAAAATCACTGCCGATTTGCGAGCTTGTGAGTTACGTGTGCGGCTTCTATTCACGAATGTAAAATTACTGCCGAGTTGTGCGATTGCGAGTAAAGGGTGCCGATTTGCGTGCTTCAGATTGCGGTATTGTAGCAATTGAAGAGCGATTTACGGTTTTAGTGATTCTAACATCCTGTAAAGCCTGTAACCTGCAAAAAAAGCTACAGTGCTAATTAGAAAGCCTGTTTCTTGCAATGGCTGATCACTTGGAGAAAGTATTTTCCTCTCAAATTTTAAGGCTGCGGCTTATATTTGAGTACTATCTTTTTTCTATTTTTTCCCCTTGAATTTTACAGGTGCGGCTTATATGCGAGTGCGGCTTATATTCGGACCAATACGGTATAAGCTGAATCCAGCACAATTGAATTTCAATTAGCCCAGTTTTCCACATTTATGAAATTGCATTCTGTTCATCTCGCAGGGGCAGCCTTATTTGTATCCACCCTTTCTCCAATCCCTCTAATTCATTACCGAAAGCATGTCACTCAATATTGCTATGGAACTAACAGCCCTTTTAAATTCCCTGTTAAAACCCACAGCCCGTAACAGAGCCAGTAGACTTACGGCTATTAAATTTGCCTCTTACAGCTACCCACAAACAATCTGCGGGTTACAGCCGGAAAAACCCTACAGGATGCCAAAATCGGAACTCTGTTGCCGCAAAGTCTTCGATCTGTGAGGCCCGTAAATGTTACGTTCGCAAATTGCTATTAAATTGCTACAAATCCACGTGTAAACTCGTAAACTGCGAATGGAGCCAAATAGCCTACGGGTACTAGAGAGGGGGTTAAAATCCTATACGTAGCACTGTAAATGCAAATATCAACACACTATTGTATTTTAAATTAAAGGGGAAGTGATGTTTGCTATTAAAATTAATAGCACACCATTCTCAAGCTCGCAAATCTGCAATATAAAATACATTTTTTCTGTTTAATTTCCATGTTATATCGATCCTGACAATCAATGTGTTAATACATATAATGGAACTCACATGGACTAGAATATAATATTTACTGATTTTTTAATATTGTATTATTTCTAGAATGCGGGTCCGATTGTAACTCGTGATTCAAACCCGTAAGGGATTGAAATCTAAACTCCATTTTCTTGCTTATATCAGAAACACAGATTACATTGATTCATTATATACACATACAGATTTATTTGATTGTTTCACACTTCCCTTGAACTGCACAGTGTACCTACCAGTAGAAACACTGCATTTGGGTATGGACTTTAACTCAAGCCAGCAGCAGCACCATGTAGAGATCTAAAGACCAGTGTCTGGCTCCTCCTGCTTCCTTCTGCAGTGGGACTACACATCCCATGATTCCTTCCTGCACAAACTGCCCTCACTGACTGTTACAAAGTATTAAAATGTATTAGCTGCCTGTGATTTTTATGCTAATTTTAGCAGGGATATCCAGGGGTGTTAACTCACAAAAGCAACTGCTTGCAAATTCAAGATATTTAGTAAACATCAGGATGACTTTGTTAATGTTAGTTTTGGTATTTTTTTCTGATTTTTTTTCCCAAACACTACTGATTCTTCTCTATCAGATGCATTGATAATCCAGGAAACTTAGATATGTCTTTAGGAGCCATTGAATGTATATAGACATTTCTGTAAATATATAAATATATTTCAATGTGCTATTCTGCACCTTCAGGCAGCCTGCTACCCCCTGAAAATGTTCTGTCCTAGGCCTGTGCCTCGTGGGCCTAGACGGAAAAACATACTTGCCCCATGCTCTAAGGGATGGGAGGTATGGATTATGTTGTATCACCCCTAGAGGAAAGCAGAGGTAAATACAAATAATAATAACTTTATTTAATTGGACTAGTAGGAGTTTCACTATGAAGGATGCAAATTGTACTTTCAAATGTACATAACCATTAAGGTGTAACTTTACAAAATAATTATGAAAGAAAAACAACTTTTATGTCCTTGTTAAATAAATATTTTGGCTATAATTCATCAAAATGCAATGGCTTTTTAACACACGTTTGTTAATCTTTTTCTATCTTGTTGATTTGTAATGCTACAAGGTAAAGTTCATATACTAATGAGGCATGTATTCTAAAATATGTGCATAGATTGTATATTTACTCACACAGCCCTACCCTTATGTATAAAACACAGCTCATTTAGTGCAAGATTCGTCTCAGGAGGATCGACCTTTAGTCTCTAGTTTTCTTCAGGTGCCTCGCAACAGCATTTTATCAGCCAAGTCTCACAGGACCAAATAAGCACAGTAGGCAACCAGATTTAAAGAAAAGCCAATTGCCACACGTGTAAAATGCAGAGGACAACCATATTGACATTCGTCTCTTTGGCTCTCTATATCTAGATCTGTATTATGCACCTTACAATTAAAAATGTGTTCTATACAACTAAATAAAAGGAGTCAGGTTGTATAAATACTTATTATAGAAGCATTATGATATAATTAAACATTTATATTGTTAAGCATCTTTTTTTAAATTCTTAAATAGTTAATTTATAAATCGCCGACATATTCCATAGCGCTGTACATAAATTAAGTTCAGACAAAGATAAATACAAATTGACATGTAGCAAAGCAAGGAGGGCCCTATCTTTGAGCTAGGAATCCAATGTCCATGGTGCATTCCCAAAGTACTTAGGATAGAAACTCGCAGACTTACAATCTAAGGGATAGTGAGTGGTAAAAGAGGAAGAGAGAGATGATAAGCGTGTTAGGGTGGAAGGTGATATGCTTCTTTAAAGAGAACTGAGGTTTTAAATGTTTTGAGGCAAGAGGATTATCTGGTGGAGCAAGGCAAGGAGTTCCAGAGACTAGGGGCAGCACAAGAAAAGTCCTGGAGGCGGGAGTGAGAGGAGGTGTCAAGAGTTGTAGAAAAAAGAAGGTCATTAGCAGAACGAAGAGGGCGGGTGGGGGATTAAACTTTCATGGCCCTGTGATCAGATATATAACTATTTAAGAACATATTTTTTCTCGTTTGAGTTTTTTTTTTTTTTTTATTGTTATTAAAATGAAATACAAATATTAACATTAGAGATGTCGCGAATAGTTCGCTGGCGGACTGTTCCCGGCGGACATAGCATGTTCGCGTTTGCGGCGAACTGCGAACATATGCGATATTCGACCCGCCCCCTATACTTTATCATTGAGCAAACTTTGACCCTGCATGTCACAGTCAGCAGACACATTCCAGCCAATCAGCATCATACCCTGCCTTCCAGACCCCTGCTAAACTGATGGACAGCAGCCATTTTTGGAATCATAACTAACTTGCAGTCTACTGAGAGGAGGCTGAGTGTAGGTGATACTGCATCAATAGGGAAAACCCTAGCTAGGTTACTGTACACAGTGTGAAATACAGTCCTGAAGGACTCTTTTTGATCTCTGCTGCAAGGACAGCTCCTGTGTCTCTTCCCACCCCTTATCATCATCCTCCCTCACCTTAGCACCCAACCCTAACACCCCTCACACTTATCCCTAACACCTAACCCTAACATCCCTCACCCTAACACCAAACCCTAACATCCCTCACACTTATCCCTAACACCTTACCCTAACATCCCTCACCCTAACACCTAACCCTAACAGCCCCTTACACTTATCCCTAACACCCCTCACCCTAACACCTAACCCTAACACCCCTCACACTTATCCCTAACGACCCCTCACCCTAACCCTAACACCCCTCACACTTATCCCTAACACCTAACCCTAACATCCCTCACCCTAACACCTAACCCTAACACCCCTTACACTTATCCCTAACACCCCTCACCCTAACACCCCCCACCCTAACACCCCTCACACTTATCCCTAACACCCCTCACCCTAACCCTAACACCCCTCACACTTATCCCTAACCACCTAACCCTAACATCCCTCACCCTAACACCTAACCCTAACACCCCTTACACTTATCCCTAACACCCCTCACCCTAACACCTATACAATAACACCCCTCACACTTATCCCTAACACCTCCACACCCTAACACCCCTCACACTTATCCCTAACACCACCTTACCCTATCCCTAACACCCTCAGCACTTATCCCTAACACCTAACCCTAACATCCCTCACCCTTAACCTAACACCCATTAAACTCATCCCTAACACCCCTCACCCTAACACCTAACCCTAACACCCCTCACAATTAATCCCTAACACCCTCACCCTAACCCTAACACCCATCACACTTATCCCTAACACCCCTTACCCTAACCCTAACACCCCTCACAGCTTTATCCCTAACACCTAACCCTAACATCCCTCACCCTAACACCTAACCCTAACACCCCTCACACTTATCCCTAACACCCCTTAACCCTAACACCTAACACCCATCAACCTAACACCTAACCCTAACATTCTCACACTTATCCCTAAGACCTAACACCCCTCACACTTATTCCTAACATGCCTCACCCTAACACCCCTTACACTTATCCCTAACACCCCTCACCCTAACACCCCTCACACTTAGCCCTAACACCCCTCACCCTAACACCTAACCCCCTCACCCTTATCCCCTTATGGGGGGGAAGAGACACAGGGGAGGATGATGAGGGAGGGGGGTAAAGAGATACAGGGGAGGATGATGAGGGAAGTGGGAGGATGATGAGGGAGGGGGGATGAGACACAGGGGAGGGTGATGATGGAGGGGGAAAGAGACACATGGGAGGATGATGAGGGAGGGGGTAAAAAGATACAGGGGAGGATGATGAGGGAGGTGGGAGGATGATGAGGGAGGGGGGGATGAGACACAGGGGAGGGTAATGAGGAAGGGAAGAAAGAGACTCAGGGGAGGATGATGAGGAGGGGGAAAAGAGACACAGGGGAGGATGATGAGGGAGGGGGGAAAGAGATACAGGGGAGGATGATGATGGAGGGGGATGTTAGGTTATTTATGCCCTTTATGGATTAAAACCAGACTCTGCATCAACTATGTAATTTTCCGTGGGAGTTTTGCCATGGATCCCCTTCCGGCATGCCACAGTCCAGGTGTTAGTCCCCTTAAAACAACTTTTCCATCACTATTGTGGCCAGAAAGAGTGCCTGTGGGTCTTGAAATCCGCCTGCCCATTGAAGTCTATGGCGGTTCGGCGGGTTCGCCGGTTCGCGAACATTTGCGGCGGTTCGCGTTCGCGGTTCTCGAACCGAAAATTTTATGTTTGCGACATCACTAATTAACATTTATGTTGTATGAGTTTGCGTTGCTCATTCATGTCCACTCAGTTTCTTGTTCAAAGTTTTATTATCAAACTGATTCGTAACAAACGGAGATAGGACATTTTCTCTTTTTTCAGTTTGACCTAAATTTGCCTTTTTCATTTTTTAGACCTGCATTAACAATGCTTTTATGACACATCTTAACTAGAAGGCATTAGGAATCTGCCAGTCAAGCTGATTTAAAGGTGACAGAGATTAGCCTTGAACTGGAAAGCTTCTGTGACTGGCAAAGGTGGAGACAGTGGGTAATGGAAAAATTATAAAGTGAGATATGGGAAAAACTCAGAGTAAAGGAGATAATTATTCTATAACAATTTATTAATTGGAATTTGGAAAAGTAAAACCATATCATAACAATCCTGGTCCTACTGTAATACATTTAATAAAAATATACCAATACAATTAACAGATACTTTCTAAGTAATTACTTTACTAGTATAGAAGTTGAAAGACTGTGATAATAATCAATTTTATATTTTACATACTACAATAAAATATCTTGCACAAGTTGGTCTAATAAATAGCCAATGATAACACCAGCTTTACACAGAGCACTAGTCAAAATAATATGTAAAGTCATTATTTATACAATATTTACTTATGTGGACAAAAGGCTGTAATGTAAAGCACCTAGAAGCTGGTAAAGTGCAAAATTATGAACAGGCACCGAGAAACCTACTTATTTCTGTCATTGAGACAAGTCAAGGTCAGCTTGGATATTATTGCACAATAGACATGTAACAAATTGTTGTGGGATGACCAATTTATTAGACTAGCCACAGTCTAAACAACAGATGGTCAAATTGCAACAGGTAGACCTTGAGTTGGAAGTTGCACAGCAGGTTAATTATGAGCATGGCCCGATTACCCATTAGGCCAACTAAGCAGCTGCCCAGGGGCACTTCACTGTGAGGGGCTCCACTTCTTAAAAAAAGTGGTTCCTGGCTTAAAAAAAATGAAATGTTGCATTTCATAGATTGGCTACTAGGAGGTAAGAACTTATAACATGACAGTTACAAGAGAAAAGGGAACTTGCATGTACAGGAAAGGCAAAAATGGGTCCGTGCATACCTTGCGTACTTACTTGCAGGGGCTCCTCCACTTCACTGTCTAGGGGCTCTAAAATGGTAGATACGCCCCTGAGTATGAGTAAAGATTTATACTGAGCAGAGATTGGTTCTTCACTGGCGTTTGAGCTCTTAATGTATAAGTGGGAAAGGTGGATAGATGATATGTTGTATAACATATTTGACTGTACATTGAGATATAGTTGACACTGTGCTGGAAAGATGTTAAAGCTTGTTAGGAATGAAAAGATCCCATGGCACAAAAGTGTGTGCAAACCTACACGTCAATCAATTAGCGTTTAGAGGTCTGATATTAACTCCTTGATTCCCGAGATTGATATAACACCGAAATAAAATGTAACATAAATATGTTTTTCTTGCAGATTTGTGGGCTTGAGACTGTTGTGCAATTAATTGTAATGTCTTTCATTGCTTTCCCCGTCTTTTAAAGTGCAGTATTGATTATTTTATTTGCTTTTATAGTGCTATGATCAGGTGTTCAACCCCCTTGCGAATCCTATCTGGTACTTCTAGGATTTTGTTCTACATTTGCCATTTAGGGGTGAGAAAACAGTTACGAGCTTGAGAAATTGTAGCAATTGGATAGGGATTTGCGATTGTAACATTTACTGGCTTGAAAGATCAAAGGCTTAGCTGGGTCAAAGTTACGATTTTGACAACCGCAGGGATTTTGAGCTTCTAACCTGCAAACCGATTGCGGGTAGCTAAAAGACACCAATTGAATAGCAAATTATATCGCAGGCTCCATTACGGGCTTTTGTAACTACAATATGCTCAATTGAATGGAGGCCCAAGTATCCAGCTGGTGTGGAGCATGTCTATACTTTAGCTTGCGTCTGGCTATTTAGGACCTCCTCCCAGTCACAGGTGCTCCCACCTCTTGATAAACTGGTAGAGGCAAGGAAGTTAACTGGAAGTTTAAATGCTGATGCTTCAAGTTAAGTGTAGTATTACTATGTGTATTCCCCTTTGGAATTGCTGCTTTGTCATAGTGAAGGGGCTTGTATATTTCAATGAAGCTGTGAGCTATACCATGTAGGGTCCCCCAACATGGGCAGGTCATAGCAGAGAGGCCAGACAAATCAAGGTCTACTGTAGAAGTAACTGGCAAGCCACTCCAGTACCTGTCAAGAAAACCTTATGGAAAAGCACAACCAGAAACAAAACCATAGATTTGCCTGGCGTGCTGGAGTCCATGAGGTTGAACATGACTGACCAACAATCTATGACCCTATGTGAAGCTCAGATTTGCAAAAAAATATGCTTGTCTGTATTTTGAAGCCAATATAAAATGATTCTTTGGTAATGTGATAATGCAAGTAAACAACAACTAGCTTTGATCTGGAGCCTTATCAATATGGATGGAATCAGCCCTTCTTACAAAGCACTGACTACCAAGCATTACTGATGAGCAACAATTCATATAGTAACAAATATGACATATGGCAGTTGAGTAATGTGATATGACTCCCTATAAATATACAAACATGTGTACCCTGTGGATAGTACTCCCTAACATTTGCTAAACAAGAATCACATTTTGTTTTTTACATTTAGTGAGTGCTATCCAGTGGGTACATAGGTTTGTATTGTAAAATGATACAGAGGAGGTTAGACATATGGAGATTTGTTTCTAAACAGTTTATCTCCTTGGAAGAGCTAGCTAGAACACATAATATACAGAATCATTCTTGGTTTGAATATGATAAACTGCGGAATTTCTTGAGAGCCAATGGCCTCTTTTCAGAAAGTATTAGAAATGTATCAGAATGGGAGAAACTAATACAGTCTTCTAATAAAACGCATCTGGTCTCCAAATGCTATAATATATAAAAAATCAAGCAAGGGATTGTTAAATCAATGAAAATCAAATCTTGGGGAAAAGTGGCATGAAGCCTTTGCGATCACAGATAAATTCATTAAAAATGCTGCCCTTAGAGAAATCTATTTTAACATTATAAACAGGTGGCACATTGAAAATATATCAATTTAACAAAATTGAAATTCATAAATTATGTTGGAGGGAGTATAACCAAATAGGATCACACCTCCACATGTGGTGGGAATGTCCAATAATACAGAAGTTTTGGAAAACCTGTTTTACCCATATTGAGGAAATTTGTAGAGTGCACATTATTTTACCCCCGAATTGATATTATTTCATTTTTTTCCAGAGATGTTCTCCTTGGACTTAAAAGCTTTTCTGATTTAGGTCTTGATAACTGCAAAAAGTTTAGTTGTTTTGAATTGGAAGCAAAAGGTTCTGCCAACTTGGCAGCAAATAGCCAATAAATTGAGCAAAGTTCGCTTGATGGATATGGATCTTAAGGAACTGGGGATTGCTCATATCCCAATTCAAAAATGGAGGACAACTGAGTCCAATAGAGAGACCTGATTGTTTTTCTTTTCCTGTGGACATGCCCGAGCTGAGGCTTGACTCCCCTTTCCCTTCCTCCTCGGATCAGGCAAAAATTTTCTTTTAGTTTTTAATTTGATTTGTGGCATTTTGCTCTGTTTTGACTGGTTTTATTTTCTATTTCTTTTAACTTTTTTGAAGGGCTTTGTGGTTTAAACAATTCTTATCTACACCCATGACATGGCTTTTATGAAATCTGTGAAATAACATTGAAGTTTGGCATTCTTAGCAAATTAATGTTATTTAAAAATGCATTTTCCTATAGTAAACGTAAATTGAAGTTAGCTAATTTGAGCTGTCAGACTTTCTGATCCACGCACAAACAGATTCTCATCTAATGTTAATGAGAGGTCATTGCCATTAATTACTGAATAGCCCCTGGGGTATCCGGTCCATTGTCTTAAGTATAGTCACCTGTACAAAAAAAAAGACTAGGGGCCTTATTTAATTTCAACAGTTACAGACTGATTTAATAGATCAATCCCGCAGCTACCTGGCCGAAAGCCTAAACCGTAAACCATGTTATTGCCCAAGACGTAAAGTAGCATTTCAGAGTGTGATCATGATCAATTAAGCAAGGCGTAACTACCAATTTAGAAACAGACAATAGTAAATGAGACCATCACCACAATGTCAGTGAAACATGGAGGTTACACATCAATCAATTAGCGTTTAGATGTCTGATATGCGATCTGACTCACAATCCGGCAAAGTACAAAATAATAAAAATAAATGATGATACTGTTCTAGTCCATGTGGGTGGTCTGATATGTATTAACGCCTTGATTCCTGAGATCGATATAACCCTGAAATTAAATATACAAAAAAATGTTTTGATTGCAGATTTGCGAGATTGAGATTGTTGTGCAATTTGTTTCATCGCTTTCCCCGTCTTGTAAAGTGCAGTATTGATTATTTGCATTTACAGTGCTACGAACAGGTGTTTAACCCTCTTGCGAATCCTAGCTGGTAATTAAAGGATTTTCTTCTCCAATTGGCATTCATGGGTGTGAGAACATTTGCATAGCAAACAATTGAATAGCGATTTGCGATTGTAACATTTTACGGGCTTGAAAGATCAAAGGCTTAAATGGGTCAGAGTTACGATTTTAATAATCGCAGGAATTTTCAGCCTGTAACCCGAAAAGCATTTGAGGCTACCGAAAAGATGCCAGTTGAATAGCAAATTAGTTTACAGGCTTCATTACAGGCTCCTGAAAATACAATTTCCTCAATTGGTGTGCTTCCTAGGGGCCTCATTCAAATGCGATTTGGCCAATTGAATAGGGCTCTATTTAAGCACATAGCATATTTGTTTTACAGAAGTTTTTAGTTAGTGAACTTTTATCCAAAAGCAAGGTCTTCACTAACTAAAAACTTCTGTAAAAAAAATATGCTATGTGCTTATATAGAGCCCCATTGAATTGGCCAAATCGCAATTAAATGAGGCCCTTGGTTTCTTTTTTTGTGAGGGCACCTGTATACAAGACAATGGGCTCAGTGTCTCAAGGGCTAATCAATTAATGTGTTCATGGATGAAGGGCTGAATGACAAACTTCAATGTTATTTTACTGCAGGTAGGATGCAATTATTTAATAACATTCAGTTACTAAAATACTTGTTATTAATTAAAAATGTAAGTTATTACATTTTTGGAACCTCTCCTAAGTCACTGCACATCTGAATGTTGGTAAAGTAGCATGTTGTCCAGTGTTCTCTGGTGATCCAGTGTTTAGGGTTCAGTGCCTTCATCGCTGCGACCTGGGTTTGATTTCAGTCAGGGAACCAAGATGTCACACAACCCTGAAGCCAAGGAGGGTTGGGCCGGTCAGTACTTGGATGGGAGACAACCTAGGAATACCAAGAGCTGTATGCTGTGGCCCACTGGAGAAGGAACTGCTAACCCACTCCAGTATCTCTGCCATGAAACCCAAGTGGATCAGCATGATGTTTTGCTGTCCATGAGGTCACAGAAAATCAGACACGACTGAGCAACACAAACATAACATAAAGGAGCATCACTCTTAATTCTCTTATGAATTCCAAACTCTGAATGCTCTAGTGTCTCATTATTTACTTACTTCTTTATAAATATCGCTATGATAGCCGTATTATACTATTATTTGCACTACTAATACCTGCTACACTAGAGAATATATTTAACTTTTCCTGCTTTTTTATTCATACACCTTACTTTATTACTATTTGCAGAGAAAGAAAACTCAATATAAAAAGATGTCACTCATTACTTTTCTAACGTTATTAACAAATTATTGATGTAATCGTACCTCAGGGAGGCCATTAGTAAAGCTGATGTTTTTTCTATTGCCTAATACTTGCCTCATTAAAAAAGGCAGTGTTTAACTGGCATATTGTTATCATAATTAACAATCTTGATCAGGGCTGTTGACAGGGCCAATTTTATGAGGGGCCCATCCTGAAAGAGGGCCCCGTGCTGGCAAGTATCATTAGAAATATATATTTTAGTGGTGCAGTGATGAGCTGTAATTCCCAAGACTATAAATTATACTAATTAAAAAATGGAAACAAATTAATATATTTCACTACTATATGTGAAGTTAATGTAAAGACTGGCAGAGGACAATTGGTTTGCATTAGGTTAGGGGTGCCCTCATACATTTGTACTGAGTATCAAGATTTCTGATGGCAACCATTAGCTTAAAAACAATATATTTTTCAAGAGGCGGATTATAATAACAAATAACTAAAAAAAAGATAAATTGATTGATTTTTGGCTTTGTCCTTTTACACAAATATATTTTCAACATTCTTTTATCATTTAACTCAAATACAGAGGAGTAAACTTTAAAATGTGCAAGCTGTTGTCTTCAACCTCTGTCCAATAACTTGACGTTTGCCTGAGATGTGCCAGCCAATTAGTTTCTTTCAAGTTTGAGACCTGGCAAATCCCCAAGGTGGGCTAGCACCACTAGTGGGTGCAGCTTGGAGCCAGCAGGTAATCAGCCTGACTCTCCATGATCCTATGGACCGCAGTTTCACCAGGCACATCTTGTGTCTGGTTGTGCTAATCCATGGGTGGACAAGTTTGGTCCTGGAGAGCCGCACACAGGCCAGGTTTTGAGGATATCCCTGCTGTGTACAGGTGAGTTAGTTGCTTCTTCAGTCATCCTGATTGACTCACCTGTGCACAGATGGGATATCCTAAAATACAGGCCTGTGTGGGGCACTCCAGGGCCTGACTTGCTTACCCCTGTGCTAATCCATAAGGTCTTTATGGCAGAAATACTGTGGTGAGTTGCCAGTTCCTTCTCCAGTGGACTGTGATTTGTCTGACCTCTCTGCTATGACCTGTCCACCTTGGGAGACCATTCATTGAAGTAAATCACAACTTCATTGAAGTAAATCAGTCTGTAAGATTCTTCTAATCAAGGGGTAAAACAAGTTTTATATATTAATATAATATTACATTTGATTAGAAAACTATATCTCAAAAAATAATTTATAAACAGACTGCGAGTTGTGACAGTTATTTAGGATTTGAAACTGGGATAAAATGGTATAGAAACTCCATTGATATTGTTTTGTTGGGAAAATATATAGTAAGTAAAAGTCTAAAAAAGACATCAAATCCAAAATGTATAAGTCCTCTGACCCACTTTTGCTAGGTTACATTAGGCCAGTAAAACAACTCACCTTGGGCAATAACCATGCCCCAAATAATCTGGGGGAGATATTTCAACTTTGCTCACAGGACAGGAAGCAGGGGTGGATCTCTCTCTCTCCCTCTCTCTCTCTCTCTCTCTCTCTCTCTCTCTCTCTCTCTATATATATATATATATATATATATATATATATATATATAATATCATTTATGGGTCATAGCTTTCATGAAAGAGATATACTGCTTCATAGCACTGGCTGCCTCTAGTGGACAAATCTGTTAATGCGTGATTAAGTTTAATTTTGTTATTTTGTGTGTGTCCCCTATTCATCTGATCTAGGAGGGCTTTGAACCCCCCCCCCCCCCAGCCCCCCATTCCTACGGCCCAGACAATAACTATAGTGTAGATTCATAGTAGTTTCACATTGTGAAAATTACTATTCATTACTTGTAGATAAATAAACACAGAGCACAGTAAATCCATGCAGCTAATTATTCAAACAAAGAACTCATACAACATTAAAATACTATAATAGTGAATATTAATTGAATTACATTAATCCTGCCCAGTAATGTACATATCAACTACTTGCATTCTTGGATGGAAGTTAAAAATAAATGCAATATCTATTTTATTGACATAAAAAACATTACTCATGGAATAGGCTTAAAAATCAAGCTGGGTAGCCAAGGGTTCACTTCATAATAAGCAGTTTCTCATTTAATTCCCTCATGATGCAATGCGGTGAAGGAAAATCATATTGGTCTGGACTCCCTACTTAAAGAAACTGTACTAACTGCTGGGCTTGAGTGAACATTAAGAAAAGCTACCTTCTAACTTATTTTGTCTTACCCAATCTAGCACCTATTCTTTATTCTTCAGTGATCCTTTAAAAACATAAACTTTAGCAAAAGTTGTGTCACTTTGAATATGTGAGTCTGCTGTACATAAAGACGTCCCCAAGATATGTCCAAAGAAAGTCTGTGATGTACCTCTGTCCTGGAAAGTTAATAAATAATCTTCCAGAAAAAACATAAAACTAGTGTCATCAGCTGAAGAAAACCTTCCAAATCTCATATTATGGGTCTTCCATTGAAGATGCTTTCCAGGGTTATGACAGTGACTAGCCACTCATAATATGGGATTTGGAGACATGCATTTCAGGGCAATCTGGGGTGTGTTTCTTTTTAGGGCCACATGGCCCTGCCCTAGGGAGGCAAGTTTTGTCTAGGGCAGCATGAAACCTAAATACACATATAAAGGTAATGCCAACTACTGATGATTTGGAAAGCTAATATTGCTCATATTCAAGGGAGATAATAAATACTATTGTAAGGAGCCCACCCTGGAAGGAGGGCCCAATGCTGGCAGGCATTCATATAATAATTTATGCTATATAAAGAGAATAATATCAAGTAATGGCATGGGTATACATGTCTGTCTATTGTGTATTATATATTGAAATATCTACATCTGCAATGCTATTGTGTACTGTATATATAACTAAATGTATTGGTGCAAGGCTCTTGTACATTGATTATTTAAAGGAATATGCAAGTGAGCTGGGTTATCAATGTATCTGATAGAGGAGAATGTATAGGGTCTGAAAAAATTTGCTTGCATGAAAAAAATCCAAAGTAAATCGTTAAACCGTTATAGCCGTTATAGTTTGCTGAATTTCTTGCATTTGCAAACTGTTTCCTTTTAATGTTGACAGCCCCTGAAATTCCCAGGGAATATTAGCATAAATAATACATTGTATCTTTTTTACCTGGGGATTGTGCAGACATGCTCAGTTAGCACTTGAAGTCTTCCCTACTGTGGGAAGTCACATGATTTCAGACACTTTCCTTTAGCCAATCAGCAGTTTTTATATCAGGTAAAAAAAGTTTATGAACTACCCAATGTTCACAGTGCCATTGCTGGAGGTGTATTGCTGGACTGTACAACAATATGTGGTGCTGGTCCACTCTAGCCGCAATACTTCATTCAGTGTGTGAAGAGATCCAGAGCTTATACAGCCTGAAGGATAATTGAAAAATACTAAGCAATTGTTTAAATGCTCAGTAAAATTTTATTAAAAGATTTTTCTTCTTATCAATCTTACCTAACTTTTTGTGACCCTATTATAAGATCATAAAGCGGTTCTATAAACTTTATAAGTCATTTACCTATTTATTCTTCAAGTTTAACACAGCAAAGAATATACATTATATTTTAATAACACTAGAGCTTCATAACTACATGGACCCAAAAGAAACTGCTGGCAATGCTGTGAGAATTAAAATATAACAAAGCAAATGAGATTCTCACATGATTTCATTTGTCACATTGTATGGTCGTGACATTCTGCTAAATATATGTCTAAAGGTGTTGCTTCCCATAATTTAAGTCATCACTGCCGTATATTACAAGATTTAAAGGAGATAATTACTAAATAATTTACTGACAGATTCCCACGCTTCACGCTGAGGTCAATTATATTAATACTAAAGATATAATATTACAAGACATTTAGTTACAAAAATACCATAAACGGTGTAGCAATTTTAGCATCAGAGTTTAAGTATCCAGATCTGATTCTTTGTTCTTACATCTTCTGGATCCATTTCATAACAGACAGAGAAAATTACTCATATTTTACAAACATTTACTGATATAAAGCTTAAAGTGCCACTTATTTCAGCACAAATTGGAGCACATCTTAGTAAAGATCTCCTAAAAGCATGTTGAAATAATGTTTGACTTTTTGAAATATGTGCATTTTTTACTGAGAATTCAATAAAGTAAAGTCTGCTTTTACATGTGTTACTAACTGCCCCCTTCCAGACCCACAACTACAGCGCTGTGTAGTGAACAAAAGAAAAACAGAGTTAACCCTCAACAAATCAGTCTGTGCAGAGTATGGAAAGCTGGAATCACCTAAACAGTTGATTTTGAGTGCATTCTTGAAATCAGGGAATAACTGCTATCAATCACCTTGCAGCTCGGCTGTCTGTTATAAATCATGAAACTGCCAGTATGCAGGATAGACTGTGGTCCCTATTAAATTCCAACAGTTATAGAGAGTGATTCAATTGAGCAAGCCTGCAGCTACCTGGCTGAAAGGCAAAACCGTAAACCATGCACTCAATTAGGCAATCCCTTAACTACCGATTTAGAAACATCCAATAGCAAAGTAGACTGTCATCATGTAAAACATGGAGGTTAAACCACAATCAATTAATGTTTAGAAGTACAATTTTTCATCAAACTCACGATCCAGAAATGTTGCAATCTGAAAAAAATAAAAAAATAAGTCCAGCATGAAGAACGTAATGGCTGCAGGCTTGAAATTTGGCAGAGTTACGTTGCTATTAAATTGTAAGGGGCTGCAAGCTACGAGTTTGAAATAAAAATCGTAGTTCGTTTGTAGAACATTAGATTTGCGGCCGTGCGAGCGATCAATCAGTGTAGACCATAGTTACAGTTTGAGATAGAACCAACACAAAATATAAACATGAAATAAAGTATTTTTCGGGGACGTTTTGCTAGCTTGAGAATGTTGTGCTATTAATTCTAAGACCTAACATCACTTTCCCTTTTAATAAATGTACAGTAGTGTGTTTTTATTTGCCTTCAAAGTGCTACGTATTGGACTTTACACCCCCCCCCCCCCCCCTTGCAGGTCCTCTGGAGCACACACTGGGCTTTGGGCTCCATTTATGTGTTACGTGCTTGCTCTTGTGTGACTTCTTAGCAATTTATTAGCTGAATTGAACAAGTAGCTGTTACGGGCTTGACAGATCAAAGGATTTACGAGCGCAAAGTTCAAGTTGCTTAACACTTAGGCCTTTCCCGGCCTTGCTGCGTTTTAACCTGCAAGTCGTCTGCAGGCTGCGTTATGGGGCTAATTTAATAGCCGTAACACATAAAATTGGAGTTAAGGGCTACGTTTTAAAACATAGCCCTAATTTAATGGGGCTGTTAGATGGGTTGGAGTTATGATTTTGACAACTGCAGTAACTCGAAGATCAATTTCGGGTAGCTAAAAGAGGACAATTTAATTGGTAACTTTTGCACACTACATTACGGGCTTCAGTAACTACAATTTGGACAATTTAGTAGGGGCCCATGTTTGCAAGCAGACTTAAAAATGTAGATGTTTTAGCTTTTATTAGTGTAATTAAAAAAGATCATTTTAACATTCAATCTTGTGCTCTTTTACACCATGAAAAGTACTTACGGTGAGGTAAATGGCACTGTAAGACCACAAGCTCATCTGGTTATTAAAACAAAATTGGAATAAAGTCCAGCTGAGTTTTCTCTCAATTAACTATTTAATTATTTGCAAAAGCAGTTTCACATTCTAAATATTCTCTTTAATGCAAAGCTGCATGAATTTATCATTCATTCCCAAAGCTTTTTCCATTTTTTTTCATATACTAGGAGCCCCAAATCCGAGATTTTGAGTTCCTGAGCCAATAAACGAGCCTGCAATAGTTACCGCTATTAAATTGGCCTCTCTTAGCTACCCGCAAACGATCTGTGGGTTACAGGAGGTAAATCCCTACGGGCTGTCAAAATCAGAACTCCAACCCAGCTGACAGCCTTATTAAATTGCGATTCGGCCAATTGAATAGGGCTCTATATAAGCACACAGCATATTTTTTGCAGACGTTTTTAGTTAGTGAACTTATATCCAAAAGCAAGGTCTTTACTAACTGAAAACTTCTATAAAAAAATATGCTGTGTGCTTATATAGAGCCCTATTCAATTGGCTGAATCACAATTTAATAAGACTGAGAGAGTCTTTGATCTTTCAAGCCCGTAAATGTTAAGATCACAAATCGCTATTAAATTGCTACAAGTCCTCCAGCCAAAAACCCTAAGGGTGCAAGAGAGGACCTGCTAGGGGGGTTAAACTCCTGTCCCTAGCACTGTAAATGCAAATATACATACACTACTGTATTTTAAATTACAGGGAAAGTGATGAAAGGTATTAAAATTAATAGCACAACATTCTCAAGCTCGCAAATCTGCTTTAAAAAATATTTTTCTTTCATGTTTAATTTCCATGTTATATCGACCCTGACATTCAGTGTGTTAATACATATAATGGAACTCACGTGGACTAGAATATTATATTTATTGATTATTTCATATTACATTATTTCTGGAATGCGGGTCCAATTGCAACTCGGACTTCAAACCCGTAAGTGATTGAAATTTAACCTCTATGTTTTAGTGACGTAATGATGACGGACGCTTTTACTATTGGCTCCATCTAAACCCGTAACTACGGGTTTGAATATGTTATCATCATCCGGAAATGCTACGTGCCGAAGCATGGTTTTGGATTTCCTTACAGGCTTTTCTAATTAAATCGCTCTGTAACGCTAACAAATTTCTAGAATTTAATGGGGTCCTAGATCTGCATTTTTTATTGTGTCAGTTTTTTAATGCAATGTAACAAATAATTTGCATAAATTAAATCATGTTCTTTAAAATGCCTGCTATTTTTTTACTTCAGTGCCCCTTTAATAAGAAAATACATTACATTTACAAGCTCGTCGATAATTCTAAACTGTTTCTAGCATGTGGCTCAGGTTAGCAGGTTGTATCATTAACACTACATCCATACAGAGAAAACTATCAATATATCCGTGTTCTATATGTGAGAAAAGGTTTGCTGTTTTAGCTAGCAGTTCCTATTTTGCAGATTAATGAATAGCATGTGAAATTTGTATATTTTTTTTTTTCTTGAGATGTATGTGAAACAACTCATGATTAGTAAAGCAAAATATATGCAATATATGCACTGCATTTTACATGGTTCTCATTTTTTTTCTTTTTCACAAAAAAAAGTCCCAGTTTATGCTATGCGTTTAAAAGAGCATGTTGTACCATTGAACAACAAATGTTGCATGAAATACAAGTCCCTGAAGTGTGCATGTTTGTAACGGCTACCCCGGTAGTGAGAGGGTATCAGCCGTTGGAGACGTCCTTTTCCCTGGCAAGCTGCTGTGTAAAAGTGAAGTTGGTATAATCCCATCCAAGAGTTCCAGAGGGAAAGTCAGGTTCAGCATTAAATATCCATATAGAAGCACTGCGCAGTCTCAGAAGCCCAAAACACCCATATTGGACGACACTTTCTTGGGAGTCAAAGAATACTGTCTTTATTTTGTTATATGCAGAAATATATATACACCTCTTTCCACAGGTAATACACATGCCCATATTTGGCCACACAATAGAGACAATAGGTGTGGTCACACCTCCCAGGGACTAGCCGGCTACTTTTGATACAATCAGACATTGCTTAGATCATCCTTCCCTTTGTTCCATCTTCACAATGTGAACACTTCACACAATGGACCTCTCTTGCGTATGTAGAGTCTCTGTAATAGGATTATCTATTAGCCTAGTAGCATATCTACAGTACAGCAATGTGATCATATTTTAACCAAGAATTAAATAACCATAAAACAGGGTAAAACAGTGATGGGTTCCGTTACACACCTCCCCCGTGACCATAAGCCGGCATACACGGTCTGATCCCAACGGATCGGCCTGGGGATGTCCGGACAAAACGATTTGTTGGTCACTTCTACAGTTTGACAACCCATCAGCATTACTGCAATTCACATTTACTAACATTTCAAGAACAAAACAAACGCACACTTCATACAGCATTCACAGCAATAAACATTTCAAGGAGAGGGAAAATACATTTTACAAACTGGTTTCAGACAATTAAATAATGAGGCAGAAAAGCATCAGCCTTCCAAATGAACTGAAGTCCTTTAGCAAAACCGTCCCAAGTTGCAGAGTACATTCCTCCCCCAGCTCGTGGTCGGGCCCCTATTGTACAGGGCCCACTGTTCTCCCCCTGTACACCCACCCAAAAAAATCCAGGATCCCATCCCAACAGTCCAGGATCCCAGTGTCCAAAAGGTGGGCCACAATCTCTGTCCCATAGAAACCCCTTTCCATATAAAACGTTCCCGCTCATCCCCTTTATCGTCGGCTAATGCTCGGTACTTTTGGAGGGTGGGGTCCTGTCTAGTTTCCCTCACAAGCTCTTCGGGGGTGTCCCACGCTATGGGTCTCTCTGTGGCGGTAGTGCTGAGTGTCTGCTTGTGGCTTACCTGGGTCTCCCGACCTGTTGTAGGAACGTTCTCGGTACGGGTCTGTGAGCGGGTGGTCACGGGACAAGCAGCAGCAGTCGTGGGTAAAAAGGCTGAGGCTAGAGGGCCAATATCGTTGCCCAGCACAACCTCAGCAGGTAAATTATCCATGATGCCTACTGTGGTCTTTCCCGACCCGACTCCCCAATCCAAGTGTACCCGGGCGGTGGGTAAGCGAAAAACAGCCCCCCCTGCGACACGAACAGCAACGGTACGATTAGATACATGTTCTGGTTTCACGAGATGTTTCTGCACCAAAGTGATGGTAGCGCCAGTGTCTCTTAAGCCTTGTGCCATCTGTCCATTCACACGCACCTCTTGGCGGTGATGCTGGCGGTTATCCGGGGAGGCAGCCTGTATGGGGTTGGCCTCATACAAGATTCCCAAACACTCCTCAGGGCTCCCTTTGATTTTCAGGCAGTGAGCAGCAGAGGGACGTGATGGCGTGGTCTCTGTGTGGGGTGTTGTGCGCCTCCATTTGTTATTGGCTGATCTCAAAGAGCAATAACGGGCAATATGCCCTGTGTTGCTGCAGCGATGGCACGTCATTTTGTAAGAATCCCGGAGTTGGCGGTTAGACCCCTGAGGCCGTGGCGGTCCTGGGGGTACTGGGGCCCAAAATTCTGTGCGTGCAGCGGGTATTGAGGTGCGTTGCTCTGCTCTAGAGGTTGGTCGTGTGGACCCTTGGCTCACCTTTCTGGACTCTGCGTATTCGTCCGCTAGCCATGCTGCCTCGGTTAAGTTAGCAGGGCGACGATCTCTCACCCAATCCTGTATGTCTGCCGCCAGATCTTGGAAGAAATGTTCCATCAGGAATAGCTGTAGTTGTCAGGAATAGCTGTAGCACCTCTCCTGTGTTGGCATTGCACCCTCGCACCCAATGTGATGCCACCCTTTGTATATTGCTGGCCCATTCCATGTGGGAGTCTGCAGCCTTCTTTTTAGACTCCCTGAAGCGACGGCGATATGTTTCCGGGGTGACGGCATATCTGGTGAGCAGTGCAGCCTTCACCCGGCGATACTGCGCAATATCTTCCTCAGTAAGCGCCCGAAAAGCCTCCTTTGCTTTTCCTGATAGCTTTCCAGCCAAAATAGTGACCCATTGGTCTGGTGGTATTTGGTGTAGTGAGCACTGCCTCTCGAAGTCAGCCAAATATCCATCAATTTCTTCCTCACTTTCCACAAACGCTTTGAAGGCAGTGAAAGGTATTTTCTTTACTGTAGCAGCGGGTGGGGGAGTATGAACTGTATGTGCCAGGGGTTGTCTAGCTCTTGCCAGTTCAAGTTCGTGCCCCCTCCTATTTTGTATCTCCGTTCTCGCTTCCCGGAACAGCTGATCTATTAGCTCCACGGATGTTGCTGGGTACATGGATAATCTCCGCTGAACCAGGTTTGTAATTTCCTCCTCCTCGCTGACAGGGGTAGGTTGGTCCACGACCTCCATGGATCGATCCATCTCATCCAGCTCCAGCAGGTCAGCTATCAGCTCTCTCCGTGGTCAGTTGTTGGCACTCCTTCCTCTGGTTTCCAAGAGATCCTTTAGTGTGGGTCTTTTCAGTTTAGCGTACTGGGATTCCATTCAGCACTTGCGTTGGGGATGAAAAGGACCATCCCACCGCTGCCAACCAATGTAACGGCTACCCCGGTAGTGAGAGGGTATCAGCCGTTGGAGACGTCCTTTTCCCTGGCAAGCTGCTGTGTAAAAGTGAAGTTGGTATAATCCCATCCAAGAGTTCCAGAGGGAAAGTCAGGTTCAGCATTAAATATCCATATAGAAGCACTGCGCAGTCTCAGAAGCCCAAAACACCCATATTGGACGACACTTTCTTGGGAGTCAAAGAATACTGTCTTTATTTTGTTATATGCAGAAATATATATACACCTCTTTCCACAGGTAATACACATGCCCATATTTGGCCACACAATAGAGACAATAGGTGTGGTCACACCTCCCAGGGACTAGCCGGCTACTTTTGATACAATCAGACATTGCTTAGATCATCCTTCCCTTTGTTCCATCTTCACAATGTGAACACTTCACACAATGGACCTCTCTTGCGTATGTAGAGTCTCTGTAATAGGATTATCTATTAGCCTAGTAGCATATCTACAGTACAGCAATGTGATCATATTTTAACCAAGAATTAAATAACCATAAAACAGGGTAAAACAGTGATGGGTTCCGTTACAATGTTTATACTGTAGTTTGCTCTTATTAAGAACTTGACTTGATACTGGGCATATGCATTCATTTAGAGTTTTAAATAAGGAATTCCAGCTTTATTTTTTAACTATTGCATTTAATTTTGGCATAATGTCGGCAGTTATTTTCGTTTTATTCTTAAAAAGATTGCAGGGACTCCTTTGGTGTTTTTGTTATATAAATGTTTATCTAGGTGACCTAATTTTACCCTTACTTAGAATAATATATAAAAATATACACTTCTCTTATTTCTAAAAAGCTCCAAGAGTAACAATTTCTCACTTTCTGGAACCTCCCCCTTTCTTCCTGTTCTCTTTTATGTAGGGTGCCATGTTTTTAGGATGACCTAGAACAACACTTACAGGGACGAGCTTCACAGTACCAGAGCAATATTGCTGCATATGTCACAGTATGCTTGCTAACAGTAGTACAATTAAGTTTGTATTAATCACTACTGTATAAAAAATTAGTCATATCAAATTCACTGTTCAGCTCTCTTGGGTAGTAGAGACTAATTTTTAAACCTCTAAGCATCTTTTAATTCAAACTATCTGATTCAATCCTTCCCAATAACTTTGGGTACATTTACTCCAAAACTTGTAATCTTAATTAACTTAGTTGACATTCCAGAAAAATGTCACAGACGACTTATGTTGACTTATTCTGACATTAGTTTATTGTGTACTTTTCCCCATATAATCCTGGCCACATAGACATTTGAGAGCATACACTACAAAACACACGTGGGTTACCCCTTATGTCATAGCCTTTTCCATACAAGCTGAGAGAGTTTCAGAGCTGCACAAAACATGCATTTCAGTCCTTTTCACTATGTTGGTGAAGTTTAGTGGGTAGCATTCACAGCTTGTGTATAATCCAACCTAGGCTTTGCATAAAAGCTCTATAATGCAGCGGCATAAGCTTAAAGGAAGCCATGTTTATAATGGCTATTGATTGAAGAGCGAAGCATTTGTGGGCTCATTTACATGTCCCTGCTCAGCTTCCCAGAATGCAGTGCAATAACTGTATTTCTCAGAATTCTGAGCTGGAAGCAGATTTTTTAACTTATTTTAGACATTCAAATGTGAACACAAATGTACTATTTATATACTGTACTACTGTACGGCTGAGGGCTTCTTTCACACTTTTGCCCACCATATATTAAGGAATCTTGGGGTGAACTATATATATATATATATATATATATATATATATATATATATATATATATTGTATTTGGACAAAAAAGCATAAATTACACTTCTCTTATTTCTAAAAAGCTCCAAGAGTAACAATTTCTCACTTTCTGGAACCTCCCCCTTTCTTCCTGTTCTCTTTTATGTAGGGTGCCATGTTTTTAGGATGACCTAGAACAACACTTACAGGGACGAGCTTCACAGTACCAGAGCAATATTGCTGCATATGTCACAGTATGCTTGCTAACAGTAGTACAATTAAGTTTGTATTAATCACTACTGTATAAAAAATTAGTCATATCAAATTCACTGTTCAGCTCTCTTGGGTAGTAGAGACTAATTTTTAAACCTCTAAGCATCTTTTAATTCAAACTATCTGATTCAATCCTTCCCAATAACTTTGGGTACATTTACTCCAAAACTTGTAATCTTAATTAACTTAGTTGACATTCCAGAAAAATGTCACAGACGACTTATGTTGACTTATTCTGACATTAGTTTATTGTGTACTTTTCCCCATATAATCCTGGCCACATAGACATTTGAGAGCATACACTACAAAACACACGTGGGTTACCCCTTATGTCATAGCCTTTTCCATACAAGCTGAGAGAGTTTCAGAGCTGCACAAAACATGCATTTCAGTCCTTTTCACTATGTTGGTGAAGTTTAGTGGGTAGCATTCACAGCTTGTGTATAATCCAACCTAGGCTTTGCATAAAAGCTCTATAATGCAGCGGCATAAGCTTAAAGGAAGCCATGTTTATAATGGCTATTGATTGAAGAGCGAAGCATTTGTGGGCTCATTTACATGTCCCTGCTCAGCTTCCCAGAATGCAGTGCAATAACTGTATTTCTCAGAATTCTGAGCTGGAAGCAGATTTTTTAACTTATTTTAGACATTCAAATGTGAACACAAATGTACTATTTATATACTGTACTACTGTACGGCTGAGGGCTTCTTTCACACTTTTGCCCACCATATATTAAGGAATCTTGGGGTGAACTATATATATATATATATATATATATATATATATATATATATTGTATTTGGACAAAAAAGCATAAATTAGAAACATGAAATTCATTAAACGCTGCATTATTCCTTTTTATCTAAAAAGGATCTAATCTTTAAATCATCTGATGACTAAATTATTTGCATTTTGAAAGTTGAATAATAATGTATGCTGTGTTTGAAAGCAGGTGCTAAATGCTCATTGCTTTGTTGAAAGGCTTAATTCTGCTATTGTATTATTAATTTACATCTCACTTTGTTAGTGTGGCAGAACAAAATGCAGATCTGAGGCTGAAAATCATTTGGAGAATAGCAACAGGGCATATAAGAGTGTTTTTGTTATTAAACGTAACCCTGTAAATATAATTGAAATAGACACTGTAATGCGTAGGGTGTTAAGTAGTAAAGATCAAGATAAACAACCTTTAATAGTTTACCTTTGTGGGGAAGCTGACATGGAACTTATATAGCTGTCCCACCACCTTTAGGTTGGAGTTCCTTCCCATATTTTTTAAACTGTTGCAAAAACTACAGCTGATTTCCCTGCAACTACCTACTTACTGTATAGTTGTATTGGCGCTACCTTTTTTGAGCTCCTAGGCAGTGAAGTGAAAGAGCCTTGGGAGTGAGTACGCAAGGTATACCCTGACCAATTTTTGCCTTTTCTGTGTGTGTAAGTTCATTTTCCTGTTATAGCTCTCTTGTTCTAGGTGGTTACTCCCTAGTAGCCACTCTATGAATTGCAGCATTTAATTTTTTTAAGTCAGGAACCATTTTATTTTTTTTGTAAATGGCGCCCCTGACAGGGAAGCACCCCTAGGTGGCTGCCTAGTTGCCCTAATCCGGCCATAGGCACAGCCTGAGAAAATGTACTGTCCATCCGGTTAGACCCTGTACAAATGTAGGAAGAGCGTCAGGCTAAAAATCAGGGTAATGACTATAAGTTTTCTAATAAAACATCAACATTTTTATCACAATAAATTGAAAAGTTGTTTATACAGATTATTTACTTCTTAAAAGTCTGGAAAACTGAACTATTTTAGTAGCACTTTAAGCCACAAATGGGTTATAGATATTGATACTGATAACAGGATATACAGTAGATACTAGTACATAATATTATTACTCAAGATTAGATCCTTCTCACTAGAGACAAAATCCCCTTGTGTTCAAATGTTTTTACGTATAGACATATGGATATAGACAGATAAACATGAAAAGATCAATGATAAATATATATATTAAAAAATCTTAAGTCTGTCTAAGAACATAGTTAATCAGGAGAAAAAAAAGCATACAACTAGTTAAACAATTTTGGAGAAGTCCATGATACTTAATGGAACTTGTGTGTTGGATGGCATTTTAATTCCTGGGGAGCTCTGGTTCATTGCTTTGATTCAATGTCCTGCTTTTGGGCCAATAATTGGTGAAGGGGTATGAAGTCAATTTTACTCTTATTTAATTATTTTAACAATGGCTCTCTGTTCTCTCCTTCCCCACCCATCTCTCCACTGTCTAAACATATACCCTTAAGATGAATCTCTAAGAAAATGATGTAACAAACACAAAATGTATTCCTGAACTAATAAAAAGAGACTTCAAAAAATATGATTTTCTCCAAAAAAGATTATGTCCATTGCGTACACAGCTACTAATATTATTAGTTTAGTATATACTTGACAAACTAGTGTATTTGTTTTCATGAAATCCATCATTTGCTTATGTTACTCTAAAGACCTAATTCCAAATATGTCCATGGCACTCTCCAAGTTGAAAATGATTATCCATAGAATAAAATAGGCATTATAGAGCTTTATCTCAATAGTGATAATATAATAAAATGAAGGTCTCAGTCTCTTATCTTTTTCACAGTAGACTTCCCTGGTACTAGAGAGCCGAGATTTAAAGGAATGACATTAATGGAATTAAAGCACCTGTTGGGGCCCAACCTATGCTACCTATTTAAACTTTTCACTTACCGTTGTCCAGGTCTAATGTTACCTGAGTTTGGATCATGGTACAGATCCACCTGTGCCAGGTTACAAATACGTGGATAGTAAGTCTTCCTAAAATATTCTGCAGTACTTACTCTTTACTTATCCACAGATATCACTTAGGCCAAGGATTTACTCCATGTGAAACACTAGAAGGGCATTTACCCTTCACTAGCACTGTAAAAGCTTTTGTACTTGATACCCTGACTTCTCCAAGCAAACCAATGTATATTTTGACAATAATATTGATGTACATGCTGCTTATCCAAAGCACTGCTTGGAAAATACAGCCATTTGTCATTGTGTGAAATTGCTAAATAAATTGCATATCATTGTAATAATTGGTGAAGAATACCTGTGTGTTTTTCTTTTAGGACCAAAAATAATATAAAATATATCATACTATAATTTATAAAATATATCACTAATATAGTTTCTAAAGTGTGTGTAGCGCCACAGAGGGAGCGCATTCGCACTTTCGAAGCTATATGTATGGTTTCCGTACATGCAGCAGTTCGCACATCGTGGCGCCAGAGGCGCATGCAAGCAGCGTGGCGGCAGAGAGGGGGGGAAAGACAGAGGGGAAAAGGTGGAAAGAGACAGAGGGGGAAAGAGACACAGGGGATGGAGGAATGAGACACAGGGGAGGGAGGAAGGGGGAAGAGACAGAGGGGAAAAGGGGGAAAGAGACACAGGGGAGGGAGGAGGAGGGGAAAGAAATAGAGGGGGAAAGGGGGAAAGAGACACAGTGGAGGGAGGAAGGGGGAAAGAGACAGAGGGGGAAAGGGGGAAAGAGACAGTGGAAAGGTGGAAAGAGACAGAGGGAGAAAGAGACACAGGGGAGGGAGGAGGGGTGGAGACACAGGATAGGTAGGAGGGGGAAAAGAGACACAGGGAAGGGAGAGGAAGGAAGAGACACAGGGGAGGGAGAGGGGGGAAAGAGACACAGTGGATGGAGGATGGGGAAAGAGACACAGGGGATGGAGGAAAGAGACACAGGGGAGGGAGGAGAGGGGGAAAGAAATAGAGGGGGAAAGGGGGAAAGAGACACAGCGGAGGGAGGAAGGGGGAAAGAGACGGAGGGGGAAAGGGGGAAAGAGACACAGGGGAGGGAGGAGAGGGGGAAAGAAATAGAGGGGGAAAGGGGGAAAGAGACACAGCGGAGGGAGGAAGGGGGAAAGAGACAGAGGGGGAAAGGGGGAAAGAGACAGTGGAAAGGTGGAAAGAGACAGAGGGAGAAAGAGACACAGGGGAGGGAGGAGGGGGAGAGACACAGGGTAGGTAAGAGGGGGAAAAGAGACACAGGGAAGGGAGAGGAAGGAAGAGACACAGGGGACGGAGAGGGGGAAAGAGACACAGTGGATGGAGGATGGGGAAAGAGACACAGTGGAGGGAGATGGGGGAAGAGAAACAGGGGAGGGAGATGGGGAAAGAGACACAGGGGAGGGAGAGGGGGGAAGTAACACATGTAATATTATATATATATATATATATATATATATATATATAAATATATATATATATATATATATATATATCACATATTATATTTGTCCTGCTACGAGTCGTCGTCACGCTGTTTGCGTGGTCCGCACGAATAGTGGGCTTAGCGATGAGCGCCGCAGGCGCTCATCGCCCGGCGAGCCTCGCGAAGCGAGGCGAGCCGTTAACCCGTAGAACTTTAGCGGGCTTAGCGATGAGCGCCGCAGGCGCTCATCGCCCAGCGAGCCTCGCAAAGCGAGGCGAGCCTGTGAGCGTAAGGGCCGTTGCTCACGCTTAGCGAGGGCCTGCGGGCAAGGGCCTCAGTTGCTGGGATGGATCCCAGCAACTGAGGCCGTTGATCACACTTGCGGGCTTCCTCGCATAGCGAGGGCTGCGTGCAAGGGCCTCAGTTGTTGGGATGGAGCAGCCACCTCCTCCCCACAATGCCTCGGTTCGGGTTCCGGAGGGGGAGCCAGACGCCGCCACTGCCACTAGCCGAACCCGCCAGACGCCGCCACTGCCAGTAGCCGCACCATCCCGGGGCCCGGCAATCCAGTTGTTGGGATGGAGCAGCCACCTTCTCCCCACAATGCCGCCACTGCCACTAGCCAGCAACTGAGGCCTTTGCCCGCAGCCCTCGCTGCCCTTGCCCGCAGCCCTCGCGTAGTGCCTCGGTTGCTGGGATGGAGCGACGAAGGCCTCAGTTGCTGGCATGGAGTGCCTTCGGCGCCATGATCCCCAGAGATGGTCGGTGATGTGTGTAGCCCTGCATTGTATCTCCCTCTGTCCCACCCCCTGGCCGGCTCCTCAGCCCCCTCATCCAGGTCACGCACACACAGAGGCTGAAGGTCGCTGCCTCCGGTAGTACTGCATGTAGAGCTCCTACACACATCACCAATCATCTCTGGGGATCATGGCGCCGAAGGCACTCCATGCCAGCTTCGCAAGGGCCTCAGCTGCTGGCATGGAGCGCCCTGCTGTAGTATGTAGCCCTGCATTGTATCTCCCTCTGTCCCACCCCCTGGCCGGCTCCTCAGCCCCCTCCTCCAGGTCACGCACACACAGAGGCTGAAGGTAAGGATGATAGGGGCTGGGAAGGCCATAGCTGTGCTGACCAGCGGGGGGGATGCACAAGGTGAGGGGGCCTGTGAGGAGCTGTGTGTGTAATGGGGGCACAGACTGCCAGGACATGGACTTGCTGTTATATAGAGTAAAAGGCACCTGAATTGGTGGATTGACTCACGTGCAGAAAGGGTTAATAATCATTATATGTACGACATGCTTATAAACACTGATCATTAAATAATTTTGTGTGAGCTGCAGTTGTTTTGTAGTGGGGGCTGCCATGTTTGTTTCTGCTTAACTGCTGTAGGGAGAGCTGGCCTTAAAGGGGCTCTGTCACCCCAACAGAAAGCTGATTTAACTTTAAAGAGCATCAACAACTGGATATACATTGCGCGAGAAGTTTTTCTTTACAGTAAATAATTGCTGAAATATTTAGAATAGATTTTGGGGCTTTTGTATGTTATGTGGCTCAGAGTGCTTGATAAGGGTGTGAGAGGGGCTTAACTGTTAGATAACATTGTGGGTCTTTGTGTTGCCAGATCTATCCTGTTATATGCATGAACGGGAAGCCTCCTGTTGCCGGGTGCACCTGTGTCCTGTGTCCCAATGTACTCCCTAAGCTCCCAACCCCAACCCCCTACACCCCTTGCCGGCCCTAACCCTAACTTCAACCCCCTACAACACTTACCGGGCCTAACCCTACACCCCTTGCCGGCCCTAACCCTTATAGCCTAACGCCATTTTACACCAATGCAGAAGTACACAACTACGGTCTTATCTCGCACACGCACAAAATTACATTGCACACATTCAGCACGCTTACACAGCAGCTCCACACCACTAATGCTGCAGCAACATCAACACAGAATGCAGCTCTTCAACACAATGCTTTAAAATAGGTAAAGTATATATATTTATTAATTGTATTATATATTTCAGTAGTAGACACAAAACACCATTAGCTACCTTACAATTTCATTGCCGTCAAAATGACGGGCAATTCGCTAGTATATATATAATGGGTAAATGACTGGTATTTTATAATTTTCAAAGTGTTAAATAATGTAGCATCCTTTTGCAGTCCACAACTTTCCATGCTTTTATGGATTTAGTATGGAGGCAGGAGAGCAATGTGTGAAAGACAAAAAATCTGAAGAATATGTTCTTGGCTTTGAGAAGTTTTTGTGGGATTTCTCTCATCTGATGGAAGTAGTGTGTGTTGTGCACAGTGCATCCATGCATAAACAATATCATTTTCATAAATTAAAGCCTCCCCTGCAGAAGGAACATCTGTGCCTAGCGCATTTTGAATAAAAGATGGTGGAATGCAACTACCCCTTCAGTTACTTCAACTATGACTCTCAGAGGCTGCTCAAAGCAGTCTCTGAAGCTGCATGGCTTTTTTTCTGCTCATTTTGGTCTTTGGCACCTCTTGTGGCTTCTAAGAATCTTAGTAAATATATCCCTATAGTATATTTACTAATATGACACTAGATTAGGAATAAATTAGCTGTAAACGCTCTATATTACCTATACTAGTATAGATGCACTTACTGTAATTAAGGAACTGAAATGACCAGTTATTGCATGTTGTATGCATGCATATAATCTGTGTAGGTATGTATTTTGTACTAGGTGTAAACATTAATGGATAATACCATGTCATGTTCCAATGCTAGTTAATAATTGAATTGACAGACATCTAGCTCCTATGCACTATCTAGCAGGTATATTCTCCTGGTGTGTTATTTTCCAATAGCTTACATGCATATTACATTTCTGTTCCCTTGCTTAGTCCAATTAACGGGTGTTTTTGAAAGCACCCCCCATTTTTCTTAAGACTGAATACTAGTTTTTGGACAGCTGTCTCTTTATTTAAAGTGTCTCTTTTTTCAATTATTTTTAGAAAGTATAGGTCTTTCAAATAGATGCTACAGGTGTGTTACATTATGCTACTGATATATATTAGTTCATCTTAATTTATGGATACATTCATTTTAAATCTTCAGAACTATGACAAATTGGGGAATGCTCAGGAATCCCAAATACATTACTAATGTATAATATATTTCAGGGCAACATATGAAAGTTATTTGTCAGTATATATTTAGGTAATACTACATATTATTTAATGAAAGATCAATGTGTGGGTTTAAATGTCTGTGTCTATCTGCAGAATAATATTAGTACTCACAGACCATGCTCAAATCTGGCCAGGAATTATTTTAAGTATATATTCTCTTAAAGTTTTAATAATGCTACATTTATTAAACCTTGTGCGGTGAATCCTGCCCATATTGGTTTCTTATGTAATCAGATATTTTATTATGTTTTGCATTTAATCTACAGCTAAATAAGTTAGTTTCCCCATAGGAGATAGGACTATTCAATGATTTATCAACAATCAATCCAGACTAATGACTTGTTTTAATCAGTAAAGTACCACTTTGATCAATAAGAAGCATTACAACAAGAATGAATAAGCACCCCCCCCTCACAACCTATACATTTATGTATTTATACCATTTAATAAGCATTCACATTCAGAATACACAACTCAGATCTTGTTTTAATCATTTTATTCTACAAATAATAAACGTTGCACTTTGATGAGCTATTGGAATAAAACAGTAATCCCATAGGAATTACTTACAATAATAAAAATCCATATTGAAGCAAATATGCAACATTTGACCAAAATGTCCAATACTATTTCATTTTAAAGGGGTGTGTGTGATCTAAACCCCAGTTTTCAGCACAGCCATAATATACAAGATTACAAATAAATTTACAGTACAAATTAATTCCAGTTGAACCAGCATTACACTTGAGACAGCACTTATTCTGGACTGTATTAACATGCAATAGCTATTACTCTAATTATGGATTAAATGGATCGAATTGGATCAAACTACTGCACAAAGTAACAACTTAATATATCCCACTTACAGCAAATTAATTGATTTCAGTTTAAAAAAATCTGTATTAAATCATGCATTCATATTTTGGGGAAAAAAATGATTTTTTTATCTCAAAAGAAAGCAAACAAATGTTTAATACAGTGCAAATGTGTTTTTATGATAGTCAAGCAGCTTTTGAGTTGAAGTGGTGATGTGGGAACTTGTGCAATTTATATGATTTACAAAATAGTCTCATGTCTAATATGTGTCTGATCCTCATTAGGATTTCTAAGGCAACACAACAACATCCTAAGCACTTTTGCTGCTGGTTTAAATTAGTTAAACTTATTCTGTATAAATTAGATATAATTCTACTTTGCAATATGTATAAAAATTGATGAAGCTGCATGGTTTAAAATAGTAAATTCACATTATAAAAAAGTCATTACAAATTCTGTACAAAATTACAACAAAATAATTCAGCATGGGTTTTTTTTTTTAATAAGAAGTATTAAATTGTTGGTTGAAAAAAATATATTTATTATATATTTATTTAGTTGGCCCACTGTTCGTTTAAAAATTGCATAGATCCTAATTATTGCTTGTGACTTCTGTTTATCTGTATCAGATAAATGACACGAAATGAATATAGTGATACGAATTTAACCCTTTCACAGGTATAAGGACTTCTTGCAGCACTTGCAGTTGCTGGTCACTCTGCAAATGAAAGGGTTAAACGATTGAGTTTGTGAGATATAATACATTTGGGGAGGGGGCATTTAAATCCCAACTTCTAAAGGCAGTAAATTATTATACATAAGTGTTTAGGGTGAAGTTGGGGAAATTTGCACTTTGCAGCAATGGTACCCAGTGGGCTGTTGTTTGTAAACAAAATGGGTACTGTAAAGCACAGTTAATTACATTATCTTGATTAATTTGATCACTGAAGAGTTAATCGTGAAAGATGGCATTAAGTTGGGCACTCATGACTCTTTCATGGTGTGAATGGCTATCATAGGACATGATGTTGTCTATAGGGATGTCACAACGTGGAGCAGCACTGGTAAAGAGGGCTCCATGACCCTGGGCTGCTGCTATACTAGCTGCAGGATAGTGCATGGTGAAGGCATAATTCTTATCAAACTCCGAGGAAGGCTCATGTTTAAAAGAAAAGTTCCCATTTACACTCAAGGGTGGGCTAAGTGGCCCATCAAAAGAGGGGCTGGTACAGTCAGTGACAGTGCTTTCAAAAAAAGGCTCCAATGCTGTACCATAGGAGTGTGGCTTCACATGAAAAACATGGGAGCTGTCCATGGTACCATAGGGAGGGCTGGGAAGACCAGGAGACTGGTATGGATAAGGATGCAGTGGGAAGGAAGCACTTGCTGCTTGCATATGTGATGGCATATCCTGGTTCTGTTCTGGAAGAAAAGTTCTGGGGTTCAGCTGAAGGCATCCAGCTACTAGATTAGTGGTGGGCTGGGATAACCCTTTACAAAGGGTCTGCACAAATGACACCAGATCAGGACTTTTCCCTGATCTCAAAATCTCAGAAAGTGCCCAGATGTAATTTTTAGCCAGTCGCAGAGTCTCAATTTTGGAGAGTTTTTGCGTTTTGGAGTAGCAGGGGACCACCTTGCGCAGGTTGTCCAGGGCAGCATTGAGCCCATGCATACGGTTCCTCTCTCTGGCATTAGCCTTCATGCGCCTCATCTTAAAACGCTCGATTCTGGCCTTAGTCATCTTCTTCTTCTTGGGGCCACGTCTTTTGGGTTTTTGTTCATCATCATTTTCTTCATCTTCATCGTCATCATCATCATCATCGTCGTCGTCATCATCATCTACATCGTCCTCATCCATCTCCTCCCCATTATGATGCTTGAGTGAATCTTCATCATCATCATCCTTCATAATACCCTCCAGATCTTCCTCCTTCTTGCACATATCATCTTCCTGAGAGCTCAAACATTCATCCACCCAAGCTCTGGAGCCTTGAGTCTCGGGCATTATCAACCCATTATCTCGATAAGATTTTGTCATTTTTTCCAATCTGTGTTTGAAAAAAAGAGAATAAAATACAATGGAGTAAACATACAAGGACAAATATATAAACATCTGCGAATTTCAATTATTGTACGAAATGAATCCTAAAACATAAACATTATTTGATTAGATTTTGTGATTTTTCAAATATGTTTTTATTTATTAACTTTCATTTTCATTTGAAAAAATAAAAATACACAAAACAAATCTGTTTTTATAAGGAGAAAGAAAACAAAAACGAAATCAAATAAACATATAAGTAAACATTTTAAAACATATATGACTTCCAATTATTTTATACAAAATAACTCTTGCAGTAAAAAATATATTATTTCAATTCTATAAGTCGCAAAGAAACAAAAGACTAACTTATAAAATTAGTTTATAACATCATATATTGGAACAAAAATACAAATCATTTTTAGATTACATTAAATGAACTCATAAAATAAATAAAATATATATAAAATGCGAGAGAATCTAACAAAATTATTTATATTTATTTATACTAAAACAAACAAAAACGAAAACAAATCTAAAATGTTAAATCATCCTGTGTTGTCCCAATGTAATTAGATGTTTGTCCAAATGCTGTTACGCAACTTGAAGGTATTAAATCTGAATTTAAGTAGATTAGGGAATATGACATAGATGATTAAAAAATCCAGGACCAATATAATCAGCAAAAATGTAATAGTCGACCTAACATTTACATTTTAGATAACCAGAATATAAATTATTTTTTAATCCTTTCTAAGGATATCTTACAAGAAACATAATTATATGCAATTGTCGGGATCAGGTGCACCATCTCTTAAAGCCAAGACTCATTCAGTTTGTTGGAAAGGGATTATTTTAAGACTTTTCTTGTACTATATTAAAAAACAAAATAATGATAATAAAAACTAATTACTTGATTTTTATATTTTAGAGATCACATCATCACCTGATTTTGAAAAAAATATTTTTTTTTCCTAATTCAACAGATGCAATCATTACTAGTTGCCAGGAAATGAGTTTAGTTTTACAGGTGCCCTTTTAACATCTTGATATTATTTAAATATCATAAAATTATAATAAAAACTCCATATAACTTAATACCTATATATGTTCATTATCTTAAATAAAACGAATTATTTAAGGTCATCTTCATATATATAGTTATAAAATAGTATTTGCCAAATTAAATAACTTTTACATTAAAAATTATATATATATATATATATATATATATATATATAAATATATATGTACAAAATCTGAACATTATTAAAACATTACTTATTCACAATATCTATTTTGCATTATTTTAAAACAACATAGTTAATTCTGCATACAATATTCCGAGTTTCAATTCCAATGAATAAGATGCATGGATAGCAGCATCCTACCTTAGTTGTAGTGTATCCTTTGCAATGGTTGTCTCATAACCCTTGCAGTCATATAGAGCAGTGCAGGTCTGAGATTTATTCCTATTTCTGGGGGCTGTGATGAGCCTCTCTGGTTTTATAGCGGGTCCGGTGACGCTATTAGACAAGTGAGCAGGAGGAGAGGGAGGAGGTGAGGGAGCATCCAGATATCTCCGGGCAGGATGCTGTGCGCATGCGCGTTTGTATCTCCCTCTTTTTCTTCCAACCTGCTCCAAGCCCCGCCCCTTCACTTTCCCCGGCACGCGCCATATGGTCCCCCCAGTCAGGCAAACGGCCCGGGAGTCACGTGACTGCCCATTTGTATTCAGCTCTCTGTTCCTTCCCTTTGTGGCCATCTGTCGCCAGATCTAGATTCAGCGAACCTGCCTGTACCCGCAGGACAGGGTTAACCCCTTCATGGCGAGAGGAGCCAGAGCATTGTGTGCACAAGTGACAGAAGGAGGAAGCAGAAGGAGGAGGCAGAGCCTGATATAGAGACACTGCACCCTGACCTGGGGTTAGGGAGATTCCAACACTGGCACCAAGCACTGGGTCAGAGGGACCTTTACAGTGTCTGATGGACTTTATGTCTGCCTATCCTGTACTCCTGGACCTCATCTATATGCTTCCTCTTTCTATCTTATAGGATCTTCTTTTCTATTTATAGGGTCTTCTATGGAACTTCATAGGATCTTCTATCCATTCTATTTTATTTTACAGGACCTTCTATTTTTTCTTTATTTCATAAGACCTGCTATTCTTTCTTTTTATAGGACCTTATATCCTATCACAATTTGTATAGGACCTTTTACTCTTTATTATTTCATAGCAGCTTCTACTCTTTCTTTTTTCTTATGATCTTCTGTTCATTATGTCATTGTGCATTCTATTATTCTTCTCTTTTTTCTCTTTCTTTTCTTTTTTTTTCTCTTTTTTCTTTCTTCTCTCTTTCTTCCTCTCTTTTACTTTCTTTCTTTCTTTTTCCTCCATTCTTCCTTCCTTCTATACTTTATTTTATATTGCCAGCTATTTTTTCCTTTTTTCAGCTGAAGACTAAATTCTAGACATTCTGTCTGTTTTCGCTTCTATACCTTCGTTTTCAAGACTATATTCTACTGTTAAAACAACACCAGCTATATATCCTTCATTGCATTTTCTACTTCTCTTCTCTCTATTCATCCGCTTTCCTTTTTACTCTTTTTCAGTATATATATTATTTTTATTTACTTTTGATTTCTTTGTTCCTTACTTCCTTGACTTTCCATTATTTATTTGGTCTATTTTCTCTTTCTTTCTCTCTCTCTTTCTTCCTTACTTTTTCTCTTTCTTTCTCTTTTTCTTTCTTTCTTTCTTTCTCTTTCTTTCTCTCCTCTCTCTTTCCTTCTTTCTTTCTCTCCTCACTCTTTATTTCTTTCTCTTTTTTCACTCTTTCTTTCTCACCTCTCTCTCTTTGCTTCTTTCTTTCTTTCCAACTTTCTTCCTTTCTTTCCTTCTGTCTCTCTTTTTCTTTATTTATCTATTTCTTACTCTCTTTATTTCTCTCCTCTCTCTCTCTTTCCTTCTTTCTTTCTTTATCTCTTTCTTTCGTTTCTTCTATTTCTTTCCACCATTCGTTCCATCTTTCTCTCCTTCTTTCTTTCCATCTTTCTTTCCTTCTTTCTTTTCTTCTCTCTTTCTTTCTTTCTCTCCTTTCTTTCCATCTTTTGTTCTTTCTTTCTCTTTCTCTCTATTTTTAACGTTCTCTGTGCTTTTATCCCTCTCTATTATATCTATTTTAGTAGAACTCTCAGTTCTTTCATGTATAGAAATGTTTACACAATATTAAACCCCACACCTGAACATTAAATAAAGTGTCCAAATACCATGCGGGCTCCCAGCAGGAAAGCACTTTCCTCGGTTACTGCAGTCTTGTGTGTTGCTATTAAGTGCATCCATTCTATACATGCAGTGTCCCTGGGTGTCAGATTCATTAAATTTCCATAGGTGTTAGGTATTTTTTCTACAGAATATATAAATATCGAGACAGAGCTATGTGTATTGCGATTCTAATGCAATTACATTTCACTTTATTTTAAAGCAACTAATTAAGTGATTTCATGCAGCCTATAATTAATCACCCATCACAAGAGAATAATAAAGCACCAACACCTCAGATTCCATCATAGGATTTTCATTTACATACAGAGAACTAATTAATCAGGATTTAATTTAACCATACGATATTAAGCTCTACAAATGTTATATTGTCTAGAAATACATAAATTATCAGGAGTCAGAAATACTAGGATATTATTTTATAAACATTTTATGCGATATCTATCTATCGCTTTATCTCTATCGGTCTCTCTATCTATCTATCTATCTATCTATCTATCTATCTATCTATCTATCTATCTATCTACCTATCTAGATCTATCTACCTATCTATCTATCTATCTATCTATCTATCTATCTATCTATCTATCTATCTATCTATCTATCTACCTATCTAGATCTATCTACCTATCTATCTATCTATCTATCTATCTATCTATCTATCTATCTATCTATCTATCTATCTATCTCTTTATCTCTATCTATCTATCTATCTATCTATC
>CM050173.1:25390248-25572748 GCA_027410445.1 Discoglossus pictus | reverse complement strand
TTGACTTGTTACTTTGTATCAATATGCTGCAATTTTGCAGTTCATGTGTTTCATAAAGTGCAACAAATGTTTGCATTTCAAATGTGTATATATATATATATATATATATATATATATATATATATATATATACAGGTGTACACATATCTCTATCTTCTATCTATCTATCTATCTATCTATCTATCTATCATCACATTGCACAAGGACCCGCTCATGCGCATAACGTGGCGTAAGCCGCGCATGCTCATTGCGCAATGGCGTGCAGGCTCACTGTATGGTGGCCCATGCAGGCTCATTGCGCGGGAAGGAGGTGGAAGACCCAGAGGAGAGGGAGGAGAGACACAGGGCAGTGAAAGGAGTGGGGAGGAGACACAGGGCAGGGAGAGGTGTGGGGAAGAGACACAGGGTAGGGAGAGGAGGGGGAAGAGACACAGGGTAGGGGGGAGATACACAGGGGTGGGAGAGGGGTGGTGTAGACACACAGGGGAGGGGGCGGAGAGGCACAGAGGAGGGGGGGAGAGACACAGGGGTGAGAGGAGGGGGAGAGACACAAAAGAGTGAGAGGAGGGGGGAGAGACACAAATGAGTGAGAGGAGGGGGGAGAGACACAAAGGAGTGAGAGGAGGGGGAGGGAGAGGTGGGGGGAAGAGACACAGCGGAGGGGGGAGACACAGGGGTAGGAGAGGAGGGGGTTAGACACATAGGGGAGGGAGAGGAGGGTGGAGAGACAAAGGAGAATGAGAGGGGGAGAGGCACAGGGGAGTGAGAGGAGGGGGGAGAGACACAAGGGAGTGAGCGGAGTGGGGGAAAGACACAAAGAAGTGAGGAGGGAGAGACACAGGGAAGGGAGACGAAGGGGGAAGGGAGACGAAGGGGGAAGAGACACAGGGAAGGGGGAGACACACAGGGGTGGGAGAGGATGGGAGTAGACACAGGGGAGGGGGAGAAGAGACACAGAGGAGGAGGGGGGGACACAGGGGAATGAGAGGGGGGAGAGACTCAGAGCAGGGGGGGAGAGACACAGGGGAGTGAGAGGAGGGGGGATGAAGAGACACAGGGGAGTGAGAAGAGGGGTAGACACAGGGCAATGAGAGGGGAAGAGAGACACAGGGGGGAAACACAGAGGAGGGGGGGAGAGACAAACAGGAGTGAGAGGGGGAAGAGACACAGATGAGGAGGGGGGAGACACAGGGGAGGGAGAGGAGGGGGAAGAGACAAAGGGGAGGGGGGAGACACACAGGGGAGGGAGAGGAGGGGGGAGAGACACAGGGGAGGGAGAGGAGGGGGAAGAGAAACAGGGGAGGGAAATGGGGGGAACAGACACGAGGGAGGGGGGACGAGACATGGGGGAAAGAGACACACGGGGGGGAGAGGCACAGGGGAGGGGGAGGGGGGCAAGAGACACAGGGGAGGGAGAGGGGGGAGAGACAAACAGGAGTGAGAGGGGGGAAGAGACACAGATGAGGAGGGGGGGAGACACAGGGGAGGGAGAGTAGGGGGAAGAGACAAAAGGGAGGGGGGAGACACACAGGTGAGGGTGAGGAGGGGGGAGAGACACAGGGGAGGGAGAGGAGGGGGAAGAGAAACAGGGGAGGGAAATGGGGGGAACGGACATGAGGGAGGGGGGAAGAGACATGGGGGAAAGAAATACACGGGGGGCAGAGGCACAGGGGAGGGGGGCAAGAGACCCAGGGGAGGGAGAGGTGGGGAAAGAGACACGGAGGGACAGGGGGTAAAAACACAGGGGGGGGAGGAGACACAAGGGAGGGAGAGGAGGGGTGAAATGCGAAACAAGGGAGGACGTAGACAGAGGGAGAGACTCGCAATGAGCTCCAAAGGCGCTTATCACAAGGCCAGTAAAGTAGAGGGGGAGAGGCTCCCATTGTGTGGCAAACAGCATTGCCAGGATTCACATTTTATTGCTGTCATTTTTGATGGGCAAGTTGCTAGTATATACATATATATATATATATATATATATATATATATATATATATATATATAGTAAATACATTATAGTACATTTGTGTTCACATTTGAATGTCTAAAACAAGTAATTCCAAGAAATAAAGTTATTACACTGTATTCTGGGAACCTTGGGAGGGACATGCAAATGTAACCACAAAAGCTTTGCTCTTGCAATCCATAACCATATGACGCATGGCTTCCCTTAAGCATATGCCAGCTGCATCAAACAGCAATGCTAGGGTTGGGCACATATGCATGTCGCTGCCAAGGTTCCCAGTATTCAGTGTAATAACTGTATTTCTCGGAATTCTGGACATGAAACAAGTTTTTTTTAACTTGTTTTAGACATTGAAATGTATTTATTTATTTATTTATTTATGTGTGCATTTCTGTTAGCTGTGAGCTACACCATGTAGTGGCACCCAAAATGGGCAGTTCGTAGCAGAGAGGTTTAGACAAATTGCTGTTCACTGGAGAAGAGACGTTATTATTATTATTACAGTATTACACCATATACATATTATCTCATATGAGTTACACACAAATCTGATTTGAAGACGTTCTCAGGAAACGTATCTCCTCTGTAACCCGGGTAACAGGAGAATATATATATATATATATATATATATATATATATATATATATATATATACAGTATATATATATATATATATATATATATATATATATATATATATATACAGTATATATATATATATATATATATATATATATATATATATATATTTAGATATATATATATATATTTATATATACATGTATATATATATATATATATATATATATATATATATATATATAAATATAAATATGTATATACATTGCAAATTATGACATTTGGTGAATTATTAATACATAGAATGTATTTGTTAATGTGTCACTATTTCTGATGCCCTCAGTGCACAACAAACAGATCCACATATTTTGCATGTCTAGGGGGCTTGCCACTGTTAGCCAATGAGCAGCAACATAGCTTCAGCAGTCATGCTTGTCAGACTAAACTATTCTTTGTGCATTTCCTATTCATTTCCATTAAGTTTAAACAAGTTTTAATGAATATTTATTTCATGGAAAAAAACAACACCTTTTCTAATGTTTAAAATATGTTCTTATAAATGCACGAGCAAAATGTATATATTTATTGCACACACTTCCACATTATTTGAATTATGTTGTTTATTACAAACATAAACCTGATACATAAAAAAAAAACATTTCCTTTCCTTTTAACAAATGCATTTACATTTGAATTAAATATTGATAATTTGACCTTTCAATCCCTTTAACTAATCAAAAGGGAACACATTCCAAGCGTGGATTCAGGGCTCAGCCCGGTGGAGCTTTCCGCCTGAATAGATACTGAGATTAAATGAATCAAACTTCCTCTTTCATTGCACTCTACTTGTCCTAATTGCTTATGCAAAATGCAGATTTATATTAATTAGTTACTCTCCTGATTAATTCTTTGCCTTTTTCGCATTATACAGCATGCTGTAAAGATGATTTTGGCATGGCAAATCACACAGCCTCAGCTCAGGTTTTAATATGTTTAACATATTACAGATGATCTCCATCCAAATCTACCTTTTCGGTGAAGGTAAAGCCACCTGCTGTCTGCACCTGCCCATAGTACGATTTTTTTCATTTTTGACTGGTCTGTTTGAAAGTGTTGGATATACAGTCACCAAAATATAAGGGGAACATAGACACAATTATATTGTAACAAATATACATGAAGCTCCATTTATTGGATAAAATGACAATATATGAACAAGTGTATTGCACTATACAGTAACATCTTTTCTTTTTGTTAATTTAATTCAAATTGTCGAGATTTCTACAGTTGCAACTCTCTTTCTCAAGCCAAAAGTGATACTAATTTCATAGTTATGCTTTAACACCAATGATAAGATTAAATAACAAACAAACAAACAATCCCTTTAACTAATAAGCAACACATATGGACAGAAGATACAGGGTAGGGGTCACTGTGACAGCCTAAAGAAATGTATTACCACCTTTTTGGGGGGGATTTACAGCACCCCCTAGCTTCTTCTATCCTGATATGCCTGTTATTTATAGCTTTTTTCCCCACCTCCTAACTTCTTGTTGTTTAGTCGCGACTGACTTTCCCTGACCCTATGGTCCACAGCACTCCATGAATAATCTTTATGTCTCTGGCTGTGCCTATCCATAAGGTCTTTTTGTCAAAGATATTAAAGTTGGTTGCCAGTTCCTTCTCCAGTGATTTGTCTTACCTCTCTACTATTACCTGCCCATCTTGGGTGACCCTACATGGTATAACTCACAGTTTAATTGAAGTACACAAGCTCCTTCACCTCAACAAGGTAGAGATCTAGAAGGGGAACCTACTAACTAGTCTCATTATAATACTTTTAACCTATTAATCAGTGTTGATTTTCATTTGAGAAAGATAATTGCAACTCTTGAAATTTAGTGATAATATCCAGTGCTTTAGTGCCTCACTCTTACTATTATCCTGGATTACTGGACAATATCGGGTTAGTGTAACTTCCAAGTAAGGACTGTGAGTATCTAGTTCATGACTTCATGATGTGTATTTATAATTTCAACAACAAAGCCACTTGCAAATAAAATTAATTTAACCTGCCTAGACTACTACTACTCCTTAAAGGGCCCACGGCACAAAAATGGTTAACCCCATGACCCTCGCATGACCCTCCTTGGTCCAAGTAAGCTGTTGTTGGCTTTTAGCCATTTACGTTCTTGACAGAGTTTTTAGGACTTGCGGCCTTGAAAGATCAAAGGCTTTGAGGGAAGTAACTTACGATTTGACAAATCGCAATAGGTCGGTAGGGATTGCAGATTGGAGCCAGTAACTTGATCAGAGCCCACAAATGGAAGGCAATTGAAATAGCAAAGTAGCTTGCGATCTCCATTTGCAAGCCGAGATCTCAAAATCGCAGCAATAGAACAAGGCTGAAAGTATTTAGGACTTGTGACTTAAGCATCCCTTTAATCAGGTAGAACTGCACATTAGTTATTGTTTGTAATGTCAGACAGCAATAAAACATTGACAGAGCACAGGGATAGAGGAAGATAAGAAATAACTATTGAATAACTGCCAGATGACTTCAATGGCTTCCACAAAAACAGTGTTCAAGTCATGTGACAGGATGGTGGTGGAAATAGACCCAGCACACCAGGCAGATAATATTAATTTTTAAATGACTTTATTTACAGATGGTTTAATTGTTGTATCTATAAATACACATTTTTTGAACCACTTGTTAAGTGATGAACCAGATACTTGAAGCCCTTTATCTGGTGCTTACACTTCAGCACTATATATAATCAGTGTACTGTATATAAATATAGGTTATGTTATTTATTGTTTCTCTCTTTCTCTCTGTATGTGTAATTTGAAATTCAATCACTTGGTGCACTTCATATTTCTAGTATGCTATTTTGAAGAAGTTGACTTGATAAAGTACAAAATGTATTTACACAGTTTAAAACACATAATTGCATCAAACTGTGGACAACAATGGAGGTACCATTCAATAGCATCAGCATATTTATTCATTACAAATACCAGTGTTGTAACATTTTAGCCACTGATTAGGTTCCGTGTTTTCCAATCTTCGGCATATCGTTCTCAATCTTTTTTAAACGATGGATGAAAATCTATTAATAATAGCATTTGGTTTTGGGACTGAAAATGGTATTAAGACAACATTTTTATTATTTATTATTCATTTAAAAGGATAAAGATATTTTAGTGACTGTTTGCATAGTCAGTGAAGCTGTCCCACTATCACAGCATAGATTTGAAGATGGTGGCTGATTCATGCTATGCTTGAAGTTGTTTTGAGAGAGCGTTTAGAAAAAAGTCAACACGCTGTAGTCCTGTAGATCTCTCCATGGCTTTCATTAGTGTTAGTAATGCAGACAGTTTGTGTTATTTATCCTGTGCTGTGAGTTACTGAAGAAAAGTCTTATGACATCTTTAAAAGAAAAAATCCACTTATGGAATCAGCAAAAGCATCTAAAAAAATATTGGAATCTGGTTACTAAGGACATTTTTTGAGACTTACACTAAAAGCAACATGGAAGCCATGCCCAACAGCCCCCTCCCAAGATTGTTTTCCATTGCAATGAAAATCTTATGCTGGCATCTGTATGCCAATAACAGGTCATAATGGTGGAATTTTTCCCCCCATAGTAATTGGATGAAATGGAAAGGATTCCCTATGTAAATGAATACTGGCAGGAAATGTAAACAACATGTAGATATATTGACTAAACTTTGCAGGGGCAGATAGCTGATTCACTGATTCTGTAAGAGTAGTTTCCATACAGAAAATGTCTATTGCATCTTTGTAAAATTTGGTAAATCTTTAATTATGTGACAGGATAATCTTGAAAGTTTTTTTTTTTATTTAGTACACAGATTCCTCTAAGTTATTTGGAAAAAAAGCAGTAGCCCTAACTATCAAATTTATTTCACAACTTAATTTAAGAAACGGAACTGTCCATTAGTTCCACAGTAAATGTAAACCCTGATATATTTTCAGATAATTTAATTACAAAATTTAATTGCAAAAGCTCAAAAATGCAAGAGCTAGCATATGTTCTATTAATCACACTTTACATGTATACAGTCTTAAAATGCCATTTGTCGGTGTTCATGTGTGTTAATTATTGACATCCATATTAATTGCAGAACAATCTCAAACCCACACATAGGAAATTAAAAATATTATTTTTAACTGTTATTTCCAAACAATATCAGTCCTGTAACTCAAGGGGTTAATACATATCATGAAACTCACATGGACTAAAACAGATGATCTAATTTTATTTAGTGCTAGATTGTGAGTTTGGGGCCCGATTCAATTTCAAGCCTGTATCTTGTGGGATACAGGCCATAAGTCTGCGGGCGTGCTGCAGGCTCCTGTTCGTCTCTGATTACAATGCTAATCAATTGAGCAAAGACGCGATTTCCAGGCCGAGGCCTCAAGCCCGTAAACCACTCCCACTGCCGCAAACTGTTAATGGGCTGGCTGAGATGCGATCCGCTGTCACGATCCAATCACGGTATAACGGCGTGCAACAAAGACCTCTCAGCCAATAGAAAGTGGTCTAGCCGCAGATGATTGACAGTGAGAGATTATAAAGTTGTGTTCCACAAGTCCATGTGGTGACTGTGTTGTATTTTCTTCTGAAGTAGCACGGAGGTCCCAGAGTTAGAGGTTTTTGGCATAGACTGAGAGAGTAGGCGAGTTATGAGAACAGTATATTTCGGTTTTGTTTATTTCCATTCATCTAATTACGAATTTACACGTAATCCTTGATTACACATATTTACAGGTTACACATAATAGCAATACACATAGATTAAAGAACACACATAGACACACATAGAGCTTGGTCATGCCATACATGCCCCCCCATCCCATCCCCCACCAGTTAATAAATACACATAATGCACACATTTCCCCCTCCCTCTCATACATATACAGAAAACTTATCCTTATTTAACCTTATATTATTTTAGGGATTTAAATGGAGGGAGGAGAGAGGAGGGGAGTGGAGTGGAGAGGCAGGGAGGAGGAGATGAGCAGAGGTGAGGAGGAGAGAGAGGAGAAAGAGGTGGCCCTGGGGAATGGTGAAGGAGAGGAGGTGGTGGAGGAGTGGAGGAGAAGTAAGGAGGAGGTTGAGGAGTTGAAGGAGGAGGTGGCGAAGGAGGTGGCGAGGGTGGAGGAGGTGGCGGAGGAGGTGGCGGAGGAGGAGAGTGATCGAGTAGTGGTGGAGAGTGGAGGAGAGGAGGAGAGTGGAGAGGAGGAGGTGGGTGATGGCAGGGCGGCCCTAGCAAGAGGCACATCTATACCAGGGACAGAGGTGGAGGGGCCTGATCCCACAGGGGTGGTAGTTCGGGGGAGGGACAGGCCTCAGCGACAGATGAGGGAGCTCAGGATCCCCGTCCACAGTCGGGAGGGCAAGAGGCTAAGGGCAAGCACAGGGTCCACTATTACATGCACCGGAAGAATGTGGTCCTCATTGGTGCCATCCGTGGCCACCCTGTGATCCTTGTGGGGTGGAGGGGGAGGGAAGTCAGGCCAGGGCCTAGGACCAAGGCATGGAAGGAGGTAGCGGCTGAGGTAACAGCAGTGGGCACAGCGCAAAGGGATGTGAGGTCCGTCGAACACCGCTTTGATGACATCAGGGCCAAGGTGAGGAGGATGATGGCCAAGGAGGACAAGCAAGCTGCAGCACCAACTCGTGGCCGCCAAGTGACTGTGTTCTACAACGAGTGGGAGAAAGTGGCCAAGGACCTTCTCAGCCAGGTGCCCGCCGCTGGTGCTTCAGGCCTGGTGGGCCAACAGGACCCAGCCTCATGTCAGGTGAATATGACATACAGTACACCAACATGCCACCACATGTACATCACACACTACACATGTACATGATTACCAACAAGGAAACTGACATGTCAGCTCTATAGAATTAACAAGGGATAGATGGATGCGTCCTTAAATCCATGAAGCTGACAAATCACTGTCATTCATGGGCACAACAACAGTAATCAGCCAATAGAGAGTCCATGTATTGGTGTGCCCACTGCAGCGTATGCAGTTACAGACCGCAGCTGGAATCAAGATAGCATTAGGAGCCAAGAACAATCAAGATCAAGAACCAAAGAATAGATCATATCTAGCAAATTATAGCTAATCTGAGTTGCAATTAGGAGATTCATCCGGGTTCAAGCCTAGATGTCAGATAGTTAGGAATGAACACAAAACAATTTATTATTCATCATACTAATAACAAATACCTTTCCTTTCTCTCTTTCAGGATCAAGGAGATCTGGGTCCAGTGGTGAGCCAGAGGCGGGGGCGTTGGCTCCATGAGAGCAGGAAGTCAAGGAGTAAGCCTCTGCCCAGCAGGGACTGGTGCAGGGGGCGGAGGAAAGAAGAGGAGCTGAGGGCCCTGGTTCAGAGGAGGAGGATGTGATCTGACTAGTGGGGTCACCAGCAGGACCACTGACCACATCGCTGGGATTTGACCTCACTATCCCCCTCCTTCAGAGACTCAGCATCTTGCCAGGGCCCTCCTACATGCTGCCACCACCACCACCGAGCCCACCAACACCACTGTCCTTATTGAGCCAGTCTCCAGCCGGGCCCCAGACTCTCCCCACTGGGCCACTACTACCGTCACCTCCTCACCAAACCATGCTCCAGGGACCTCCATCCCCAACACCAAGCCAGGCTGCGCAGGCGGAGATGCTGGCCATCATGCGGAAGCAGTTGGAGTGTCTCCTGGGGATCCAGGCCAGCAGCTTTGCCAATCATGCGGAGGTCATGCACAGCCTGGCCAGGAGCAGTAGGGTGAAGAGGAAGCATCATCTGATGACTGAATCTTACCTTGATGGGCTGCTGACTACGGATGCCTTGCCTAGCGCTCTGGTCCTCAGCTCTGCCTCCTTCACCCCAGAGGCATTTCCCGGCCACCCCCAGCCTGGACGCTCCTCTCCTGTCCCCACCATCACCACTGTAGGTGCCGCTGCTTCCTGGGTTGATGCATCCCCCTGCCCCCCCACCACCAAGGAGACTGCGGCCGGCCATGGTGGATTGGGGCCCTGTGGCTAGGCGGAGGAGGACCAAGGGGCTGCGCATATGTTTGTCCCTTCTCAACAGCACTCCTAAGTTATAATCTATTGGTCCAAATGCTAACCTAATCTAGCTTGGCTACAGAGTCTTGGATCTTGGCATATGTGATGGTGATATTTTGTATGCCGATGGCTACCTCCCATCACATGGTCCTTGAACCTCTGCTCTGTGGACACGTAGGGTTCTGTTTAACATTTCACCAATTGATGGTCACTGAGGAATGCTGTTGAGAAGATATGCTGCAGTCCCTTTTTAAGGCCTTATTTTGAAGGTGTTATGTTTTTGTGTTTTGTTTGATTTTAAGTACAATTTAGGTCCATGAAGACAGCTTCTGCATCTACGAGCATTGTGAAAGAAATGTTTGAGGTTTAAGGTTTTCACAGTGCCTCTCAGGTAGAAATTCCTTCAGTGACAGCCCCCCTTAACTTGTAGCTCCCACAATTTTAAAGCTATCATATCACCAAACACTGCTACAAGCCTCCAGGATCCATCTCTAAACTCTCACCTGGCTTCTTACAAACACTGCTACAAGCCTCCAGGATCCATCTCTAAACTCTCACCTGGCTTCTTACAAACACTGCTACAAGCCTCCAGGATCCATCTCTAAACTCTCACCTGGCTTCCTACAAACACTGCTACAAGCCTCCAGGATCCATCTCTTAACTCTCACCTGGCTTCTTACAAACACTGCTACAAGCCTCCAGGATCCATCTCTAAACTCTCACCTGGCTTCTTACAAACACTGCTACAGGCCTCCAGGATCCATCTCTTAACTCTCACCTGGCTTCTTACAAACACTGCTACAAGCCTCCAGGATCCATCTCTAAACTCTCACCTGGCTTCTTACAAACACTGCTACAAGCCTCCAGGATCCATCTCTAAACTCTCACCTGGCTTCTTACAAACACTGCAACAGGCCTCCAGGATCCATCTCTAAACTCTCACCTGGCTTCTTACAAACACTGCTACAAGCCTCCAGGATCCATCTCTAAACTCTCACCTGGCTTCTTACAAACACTGCTTTCTCTTCCCACCCACCCTTGCGTTGTCTCAATTTATAGATACTCATCTGACCTACACCTGCTCACTCAGCATCATCTGCTTCAAATTATTCAACTAATTTAATAAAAAAAAAAAAAAAAAAATATATATATATATATATATATATAATTCCACACAACCCAGCTACTCTCCCATCTCGGTCACTAACAATTTTTCTTTTACTCTCACACCTTATCTCATCTACTCCCTACACCTACACACTGTGCTGAAATGCTCTCTCACTTTTTTCTCCTTCTCATCTTCTACTGCCTCTCTCTCAGACTATCATTTGCAGCCTATCCATATCACACCCCCAATACTATAACAATCTCACCCTCCTTGCTTTCCTCTCCTCTTCTCTGCTCCTACAAGCTATTCTCTCTCCTCCAATCACAATCTCATCCCCTCCCCAACACTCATAAGCAGAAACATCACTGTAAGTCCCACTCCCACATTCTCTCACTCTCACTCCTCCTTCTGCTAGCTGCTGGAGACATATCCCCTAACCCAGGTCCCTCCCTCATTTCTACCTGCTTTCAGCCACGCTCTACTCCAAGGGCAGAAAACACCAGAAAAACACAGAATTTGATACCCATCACTTGTCACAAACCCTCCACTCTTCCTTTCTCCTGTGCTCTCTGGAACGCACGATCTATCTGTAATAAACTCACTTTCACTCACAACCTTTTTACTACCAACTCCCTCAATCTACTGGCTCTTACTGAAACCTGGCTCTCCTCTTCTGATACTGCCTCCCCTGCAGCACTCTCGCATGGTGGTTTTCACCTCAGTCACACACCTAGACCTGGGAACAAACAAGGTGGTGGTGTGGGCGTATTACTTTCTTCTTGCTGTACGTTCCACCTCATACCCCCTGTCCCATCCCTCCAATTTTCGTCTTTTGAAGCTCATACTATCCGCCTCTTCTCTCCTATCTCTCTACGTGTTGCTGTAATCTATCGCCCCCCAGGTACTCCGTCTCAATTTCTCGATCACTTTTCCGCCTGGCTCCCACACTTTCTTTCCTCCAATATTCCCACACTGATACTTGGCGACTTCAACATTGCCATTGACACCCCCACCTCCTCAGCAGCCGCCAAACTACTTGCACTCACCTCTTCCCTTGGCCTTTCACAACTTACAGATTCTTCAACTCACCATGCTGGACACTCTCTTGACCTTATTTTTACCAATATTACCCATACCTCCAACCTAGTCATCCACCCTCTCCCTCTATCTGACCATCACCTCCTTACCTTCAACCTCAACACATCTTCCTCCCATCACTCTTCTTTAATCCCAGCCACAATAACCCACAGAAACCTGCTAGAACTCGACCCTACCCAACTCTCCACTGTGCTCCAACCTCTTCTCAGCACTATCACCAACCTCAACTGCCCTGACACTGCCACCTCACACTACAACTCTACTCTCTCTTCCACCCTTGACACCCTTGCCCCCATAACTACACGCAGATGCCCTCAATCTCATCCACAACCATGGCACACCACACACACACTCCCGCACTGCTGAACGGCTATGGAGGAAATCACGCTCCGTAGCTGATTTACTTCACTACAAGTTTATGCTACGTTCCTACTCCTCTGCCCTCAACCTGGCCAAACAGCAGTACTTTACATCACTAATATCAACTCTGTCCTCTAACCTAAAACGTCTTTTTGCCACTTTCAATACTCTCCTCCGCCCACCACCTCCCCCCATCCCTTCCTGTCTCACGGCTGAAGACTTTGCCAACCATTTTACTCATAAAACTCAATCTATCCACAATGAACTCTCCTCTCACCGTGGCTCACAAACTTCACTCTCTTAACTAACTCAACCAACCAACAACACCCAATCTACCCCCCCCCCCCCTCCATTCCCACAGCCACTCTGGACTTCTTTACCCCTGCAACCGAAGATGAAGTCTCCATCCTAATATCATCCTCTCACATCACCACCTTACATAGTTACATAGTTACATAGTAATTAAGGTCAAAAAAAGACTTTCAGTCCATCAAGTTCAACCTGTTAAGATCTCCTCTGATCTGCAATATGCGGATTAGTTATTAATTAAATTATTGATTAAATAATTATTAATAGTATAGTATTGGAGAATGAATAAAGAGTTAGTCCATCAAGTTCAACCTTTTTAGATCTCTATTGATCTTTTTAATTTGGACTATTTATTATTATTGTTAATTGTTAATTATTGTTAATTGATCCAGAGGAAGGCAAACATAAAAAAAACCCCATTGAAACTTTGCCAATTGTCTCATAAGGGGGAAAAAAAAGCAAAATTCCTTCCTGACCCCAGAAACTGGCGATCAAATTTCTCCCTGGATCAATATTCCTTCGCTAGTTATCTAGGATAGCCTTGAATGCCCTCTTTATTCAGAAATATATCTAACCCCTTTTTGAAGTTGTCTATCGAATTCGCTGTCACCACCTCCTTTGGTAGAGAATTCCACAGTTTAACCACCCTAACTGTGAAGAACCCTTTTCTTTGTTTAAGGTGAAATCTTTTTTCCTCTAACCTCAACGGATGTCCTCTTGTCAGTTGAAAATCTCTTGCTACAAAAAGCTCACTTGACAAAGCCTTATATGGACCCTGGATGTATTTAAATAACGTAATCATATCTCCTCTTAGACGCCTTTTTTCTAGCGAAAATAAGTTTAATTTTGCTAGTCTTTCTTCATAACTTAGCCCCTCCATTCCCCTTATTAGTTTTGTAGCCCTTCTCTGTACTTTTTCCAGCTCTAAGATGTCTTTTTTGTGAGGTGGTGCCCAAAATTGTACTCCATATTCCAAATGAGGGCGTACTAGAGATTTGTATAGTGGCAGAATTATATCTTCTTCCCTGGCTTCTATACCCTTCCTAATACATGCTAATATTTTATTTGCCTTTGCAGCCGCTGCTTGGCTTTGAGCGCTGTTACCTAGGTGGTTGTCCACTAGTACTCCCAAATCCCTTTCAATATCTGATACCCCTAGATTTGCTCCATTAAGATTATAGATTGCTTGGCTATTTTTCCTTCCCAAATGCATAACCTTACATTTATTTGTATTAAATCTCATCTGCCATTTAGCCGCCCATTTCTCTAATTTATGCAAATCCTTTTGTAGGGAAAGTACATCATTATCTGATTTTATTACCTTGCACAACTTAGTGTCATCAGCAAAAATGGAGACACTACATTCGAGTCCTACTTCAATGTCATTAATAAATATGTTAAAAAGGAGAGGACCCAATACTGAGCCCTGAGGAACCCCACTTATCACATTAGACCAATCGGAGTATGTTCCATTTACAACAACCCTTTGCTTCCTGTCTTTTAGCCAGCTCTCGATCCATGAGCAGATATTTACTGCAATTCCTGTATCCCTTAGTTTGCTCACTAGTCTTCCATGTGGCACTGTATCAAATGCCTTTGAAAAATCAAAAAAAAGACTACATCCACTGAGTTGCCCTGATCCAAGTTCCTACTAACCTCCTCATAAAAACTAATTAGATTGGTCTGACACGACCTTTCCTTCATAAATCCATGTTGACTGCTACCTATGATCCTGTTCAAATAGACATATTCTTGTATTCTGTCCCTTATTAACCCTTCTAAAAGCTTCCCAACTACAGAAGTGAGGCTCACTGGTCTATAATTCCCCGGATTTGCTCTAGATCCCTTCTTAAATATAGGTATCACCTCTGCTTTTCTCCAGTCATCTGGTAGAGACCCTGTAGTGAGCGAGTCTTTAAAGATTAGATATAATGGTTTGGCTATTACAGAACCCAGCTCCCTCAGTACCCTTGGATGTATTCCATCAGGACCTGGGGCTTTATTAACATTTATTTTCTCCAACCTCTTTTGTATTTCTTCCTGCGTTAACCAATTATTTAGTGAAGGTAGTGTAGCCCCATTATGTTGCAGTGTCCCAACCACTGGTACCTCCCTTGTGTAAACCGAAGAAAAGAACCTATTTAGCTCATCTGCCTTTTCCTGGTCACTAATTATCAGATGGCCTGTGTCACATTGTAATGGTCCTATCGATTCCTTCCTGGCCTTCTTCCCATTAATATATTTATAAAATATTTTAGGGTTAGTCTTACTTTCCATTGCAACTGACTTCTCATTTTCTATTTTAGCCAGTCTAATAGCCCTTTTGCAAGCCTTGTTGATTTCCTTATAGTCACATAAAGATGCCTCTGTTCCCTCCTTCTTGTATAATTTAAATGCATACTTCTTTTTCCTCATCATGATCTTAAGTCATTGTTAAGCCACATGGGATGTGATTTACTCCTATTTATTTTATTTCCACATGGTACATGCTGATGAGTATGTTTATTTAGTAAGGATTTGAATGTTGTCCATTTATTTTCAGTATTCTTCCCTGTAAGTTCTTTGTCCCAGTCTATATGTTGTATTGCTGCCCGTAGCCCATTAAAGTTAGCCCTTTTAAAATTTAGAGTTTTTGTTGGCCCCTTACAACTCTGTTTTTTGTATTCAATCTCAAATGAGACTGTGTTGTGATCACTGTTCCCCAAGGGTTCCCCTATTTTTACATTTGATATTATATCAATATTACTTGTGATGACTAAATCCAAGATGGCCCCATTTCTAGTAGGTTCTTGTATTACCTGGGGTAGATAATGATCCCTGAGTGTACTCAAGAACCTGCTCCCCTTAGCTGAGCTGCTGGTCTCGTTTATCCAGTTTATATCAGGGTAATTAAAGTCTCCCATTATTAGAACTTGCCCATGCTTAGCTGCATTTCCAATCTGTAACAATAATTGTATTTCCTCACTTTCAGCTATATTTGGGGGTTTATAGCATACTCCCACCAATATGCATTTAGAATTAGCTCCTCCACTATTTAGCTCAACCCACAAGGATTCAATGATGCCGTTAGTGCCAGCATAAATATCTTCTCTAACTATAGGCTTAAATTCAGGCTTAACATAAAGACAGATCCCTCCTCCTCTTTTACCATTGCCCCTATCTTTCCTAAATAGGTTATAACCATCCAGATTAACAGTCCAGTCATGAGATTCATCCCACCATGTTTCCGTAATGCCTATTAAGCCCCATTTTTCTTGTACTGCTAATATTTCTAGCTCATCCATTTTCCCAGGCAAACTTCTTGCGTTTGCAATCATACACTTTATGTTGCTATGGCTCTGCTGATGTGAAGTGCCTGCCACTGTATTTGAGGCCCCTATTAATATCTCCCTACTTTCTATTGTAACCCTCCCCCCTTCTCCTCCCCCATGGGTAAATAATTCATCCCTTTCCCTCTCTACCCTATTTACCCCAATACTTCTATATAGTCCCTCCCCCCCACCTACAAGTTTAAAAACTCCCCCAGCCGTTCTACCATCCTATTCCCTAGCACAAAAGCGCCCTCATCATTAAGGTGCAATCCATCCCTGCTATAGAGATTGTACCCAAGTGAGAAGTCAGCCCAGTGCTCTAAAAACCCAAAACCCTCTGCACTGCACCACTTTTTTAGCCACGCATTAACCTCCCTAAGCTCCTTCTGCCTCCCTGGGCTAGCACGTGGCACTGGTAGTATCTCAGAAAATACTACCTTGGAGGTCCTTGCTTTAAGCTTATTCCCTAATTCTCTAAAATCATTCTTTAGGACGCTCCATCTTCCACTAACTTTGTCATTGGTACCAATGTGTACCAAGACCGCCGGTTCATTACCAGCCCCTCCCAATAATTTATCCACCCGATCCACAACATGCCGAACCCGAGCACCCGGGAGACAGCAAACTGTTCGATTGCTGGGATCTGGGTGACAAATTACCCTGTCTACCTTCCTAATAATAGAGTCCCCTACCACCAAAACCTGTCTGTTGCACTGCCTATTCTGCCCTCCCTCTTCTCCAGTAGAGCTGTTCGCCCGGCTGTTAGAGGGAACAGCTCTATCTGGCATTGCCATTCCTGAATGGACATCGCCAACAGTTTCACTCAATCTGGCAAATCTGTTGGTGTTTGACAACTCAGAACTGGCCTGCCTCCTCCTGTTCCCCCTGCTTCCCCTTGTAACTGTAACCCAGCTACCTCCCTGGCCATCCTCCCTAGCCCCAGCTCCTCCCTCCATACTAGGCCCAGCTAAACTGTGCTCCGTGAGCACCAATTCCCTTTCCAGTGGAGCAATATCACTAAGTGCTGCAATTCTCCTCTCCAGATCTTCAATTTGAGCTTCCAAAGAGGCAACATGCTCACACCTGTCACAGAGGTATGGACCCTGGATCATATGTTCCAGTAGTGCATACATTTGACAGGATGTACACTGAATAAGGTTGCCACTGGACTGACTCATAATTATTATTATTGTCTACGAAATTTCAGTGGGGAAAATAAAGAATATAATATAATATATTTATATAAAGTTTTCCTCCTTTGCACTATAAATCTGCCCTCCCTTTTCTTTGAAGGCCCTCCTTTTTTAAACTCCTAGGCTTTTACTAGAATTGCACTTGATACTGAAAATGTTCGCAAGCTCACAAGTTCCCCTTCTCCGGTTTCTATTAACTTCTGCCTTCTCGCCTGGGCACAATTAGTGCACTCTGCAATTTATCAGCCTTTACTTGTAAGGTAAATCCACTTGTAAACAGGCCCCAAACCAGCTCACAAACCTTTTATACAAGTTTAACAGTCAAGCCACACCCCTCTCACCTGGGCACAATTAGTGCACTCTGCAGTTTATTAGCCTTTACTTTTTAAGGTAAATCCACTTGTAAACAGGCCCCAAACCAGCTCACAAACCTTTTATACAAGTTTAACAGTCAAGCCACACCCCTCTCACCTGGGCACAATTAGTGCACTCTGCAGTTTATTAGCCTTTACTTTTTAAGGTAAATCCACTTGTAAACAGACCCCAAACCAGCTCACAAACCTTTTATACAAGTTTAACAGTCAAGCCACACCCCTCTCACCTGGGCACAATTAGTGCACTCTGCAGTTTATTAGCCTTTACTTTTTAAGGTAAATCCACTTGTAAACAGACCCCAAACCAGCTCACAAACCTTTTATACAAGTTTAACAGTCAAGCCACACCCCTCTCACCTGGGCACAATTAGTGCACTCTGCAGTTTCTCAGCCTTTACTTTTTAAGGTAAATCCACTTGTAAACAGACCCCAAACCAGCTCACAAACCTTTTATACAAGTTTAACAGTCAAGCCACACCCCTCTCACCTGGGCACAATTAGTGCACTCTGCAGTTTCTCAGCCTTTACTCTTTAAGGTAAATCCACTTGTAAACAGACCCCAAACCAGCTCACAAACCTTTTATACAAGTTTAACAGTCAAGCCACACCCCTCTCACCTGGGCACAATTAGTGCACTCTGCAGTTTCTCAGCCTTTACTCTTTAAGGTAAATCCACTTGACCCTCAGATCCTATTCCTTCTCAGCTAATCCCTCCCCTCTCTACTACACTAATCCCAGCTCTCACACATATCTTCAACCTTTCCGTTAACACTGGCACATTTCTATCATCTCTAAAACATGCCATAATTACACCCACTCTCAAGAAACCCTCATCCGATTCTGACGTTGCATCTAACTATCGCCCTATCTCTCTACTCCCCCTGGCTTCCAAACTGCTGGAGCGGCTCGTCTATAACCGCCTTACCAGTTTCATCTCCTCTAACTCTCTCCTGGACACTTTCCAATCCGGCTTTCGGCCCCAACACTCCACTGAGACAGCCCTCATAAAAGTCACCAATGACCTGCTCACCGCCAAGTCTAAAGGCCACTTTTCTATTTTGCTTCTCCTGGATCTCTCTGCCGCCTTCGACACAGTTGACCATTCAATTCTACTCCACACTCTCTCCTCCCTCGGCATTCGAGACACTGCTCTCTTGTGGTTCTCATCATACCTCCAAGAACGATCATTTAGCGTCTCCTTCTCCGGCACATCTTCTTCTCCTCACCCCCTGTCTATTGGCGTACCCCAAGGATCAGTCCTAGGCCCCCTCCTCTTCTCCATCTACACATCCTCACTCGGCACCCTAATAAACTCTTTTGGGTTCCAGTACCATCTCTATGCAGATGACACCCAAATCTATCTCTCAGCACCAGATCTATCCCCCTCTCTTCTAGCACACGTCTCCGACTGCCTCTCTAGTATATCCTCTTGGATGTCCGCCCACCATCTGAAACTCAACATGTCTAAGACTGAACTCCTAATCTTCCCACCCTCTACTACAGCTTCAATTCCTCACATCTCTCTCTCTGTCAACAACGCCATCATCACTCCCACCTCCCAAGCCCGTTGTCTCGGGGTTCTACTGGACCCTGCCCTCTCTTTCATCCCACACATACAGTCTCTAACCAAATCCTGTCTTTTCCATCTAAAAAACATATCCAAAATACGCCATTACCTTACACAAGACACTACTAAGATTCTAATACACTCTCTCATCATTTCTCGTCTTAACTATTGCAACTCGCTCCTTGTTGGCCTGCCCATCACTCACCTCTCCCCACTTCAATCAATAATAAATGCCTCCGCCAGACTCATCTTCAGTACACATCGTTCAGTGTCGGCAGCTCCTCTTTGTCAATCACTTCACTGGCTTCCCTTAGCCTCCAGAATAAAGTTTAAAATCTTGACCCTAACTTATAAAGCCCTCAACAACAGCACACCCCCATACATCTCTGCTCTCATCTCCAAATACTCCCCCACACGCCCTCTTCGTTCTGCTAACGACCTTCTTCTTTCTACCACTCTTGTAACTCTCACTCCCGCCTCCAGGACTTTTCTCGCGCTGCCCCTATTCTCTGGAACTCCCTGCCTCGCTTCACCAGACTATCCTCCTGCCTTAAATCCTTCAAAACAACAATAAAAACGCACCTCTTTAAAGAAGCCTAAAACCTTCCTCCCTAACATGCTCAGCACTAGTCTCTACCTACTGTACCACATAAAACTTTAACCTTTAGATTGTAAGTCTGCGAGTTTCAATCCTGCGCAGTGCTTTAGGGAAAGCGCTATGGACACCGGATTCCAAGCTCAAAGACAGGGCCACCCACTCTTTGCAATGTATGAATCTTTAACTTTTTATTGCCTGTAACTTAACTTATGTATAGCGCTACGGAATATGTTGGCGCGTTACAAATAAACAATAATAATAATAATAATCACCAGATATCTAAGACATGATTGTTGTTTTTTTATCCTCCTCCACCTTTTTAAAAAAAAATCTTTTATTTTCAAAAATGTTTTACAACATGAGCTTAATATAACTTTTTACAAAACAACAATAAATGCATTTTCAAGTCAAATAAACAATGAAAAATAATCAAACTGAGTAAATTATATAATTTCCCCTTAAAAATGCAAAGAGAGAGTACTAAACAATTTCATGTTAGGATTTAATCTTAGTAAACTATGGCAATTATAACCTTGTAACAATATTAGTAATTCTATATAGTTATCTTTTCTCTCTTTTATCCCCCTTTTTTTTCTTCTTCTCCTTTCCCTTTTCTCTTTTCCCTTTTTAACCCAAAATTACAAATTATTAATAAATCTATAAGTTAATAAAAAAAAAAGGGAAGAAAAAAGTTATGTGATATACCAAGCTCACAAGATGCCATAAAAAGCTGCCATAAAATCTGTATCAAAAGAGCTTTTATTTCTTAAGTAACTTCTTTAGGAAAGATGTGAAATAAGGGTATCCACCTTAAAGGGAAGATCTGCTTCAAAAGTTGAATTAATCTGAAAAAAGCATTCTGACCACCAGATTTGTAGTATTGGGCATTCCCACCAGATGTGTAAGTGAGTTCCTTTTTGTCCACATTTTCACCAACAAAATTTGTCTTCATTACCTTTATTAATCTGAAAAACTTTTAGTGGAATATAGTACCACCTATTAATGATCTTAAAATAAGTTTCTTTGCGAGATGCATTTTGCAAAAATTTGTCAGTAATTAAAAAAGCCGAGAGCCATGTCTCTAAAGACCACTCCTTTCTTACATCTTTTTCCCAATGTTTTAAACTAGATGTTTTCATTTGAGTCTGCTTGTTTTTGATAATATTATGGCACTTGGTCATTAAATGAGATTTATCAACATCTAAAATTAATTTCTCACAGTAGGTCAACTTTCTGTGTGTTTTCTAGTATAAACCCCAGAGACCTCAACTGATTACACATTCGATAATATTCTAATCCCAATGAGTTGTGTAACTTGTATTTTATCCTTAGTTCATTAAAGGCACTAAAAGAACCATTTTGAAAGAGGTCCCTTAAATATACTGCCCCATTTTTAACTAGAATTTCCAAAAAAGGAATGTCGAATTCTCGAGATATCATAATCAGGGGGGTTATCGGGCTAGGGAATGGAATTAAGGCATATTTCAGATTCATCTTATCCCAGTATTTAAAACTATTTCTTAAACCTTCTCCCATGGTTTCTGATCTAGTGTAGTCAGTGTTTTTTTTTTGTTTTTTTTTAAAGATTATAGTTTGTAACTCTTTTTTGGCTGACATTTCCTTTTCGATTTGGAACCAGTGCTTGGATTCCACTTGGTCTTTCCATCTAATAATATGTGCTATGGTTATTGCTTCTTGAAACTTCTGAATAGAGGGATAAGCCATGCCACCTTTTCGAAATTTATTAATTAAGTATGCTATTTTAACTCTCATGTTTTTGCCTTTATGAATAAACTTATTGAGAATAGTTTGAAATGCTTTAATTTGGAAACTTGTAAGATGGTATGGTATACTCCTGATTAAATATGTTATTTTGGGCACTAAGAACATTTTTGTAGCTATGATTCTTCCTTACCATGTGTCGTGAAGATTTCTCCACTTTTCAATGGATGCTTTCAAGTTTGTCATTGTCCGCTTAAAATTTTGGTCTATCATCTGTTTGACGTCTAGTTTAAGTTCTATGCCCATATGTTTTATACTCTTTTGCCATGTATATAAAAAATTAGTCTTTAAATATAAATCTTCCTCTTCTTTCTGGTTTATCATCAATGCTTCCGATTTGGAAAAGTTTAATTTGTAATTTGAAATCTTACTAAATTCTCCTATACAATGTTGGAAATTAACAATTGAGTTAACCGGATCTTCTAAAGAAAGAACAATATCATCTGCGAACATTGTTACTTTATGTTCGATATCTCCCACTTTAATGCCTTGAATATCTTTACATTCTCTAATGGCACAAGCTAGCAGTTCCATTAAAAGTGCAAATATGTGGGGAGAGAGGGGGCATCCCTGTCTAGTCCCGTTATATATATTAAAGCTCTCCGACTTGAATCCAAGGCCGACGACAGAGGTGGAAGGGGAAACATAAAGGGCTTTAATGGCCCTGGATGCAAAGTCCCCAAGACCAAAATTGTCCAGGACGAGGTCCATGTAGTCCCATCCGACTCTGTCAAAGGCCTTTTCCGCCTCTAAAGATAGAAAAACAGACGACTTTTTGTTTCATTTAGCATAAACTATAAGATTAACTAGTCTTCTAACATTATCGGTCCCTTGCCTACTTACTAGGAACCCTGTTTTGATCTTCATCTACCATGGAATGAATACCCTATTCAATCTATTTGCCAGCACTTTTTAGATTTTAATATAGTTACATAGTTACATAGTAATTAAGGTTGAAAAAAGACTTTCAGTCCATCAAGTTCAACCTGTTAAGATCTCCTCTGATCTGCAATATGCGGATTAGTTATTAATTAATTAGTTGTTAAATAATTATTAATAGTATAGTATTTGAGGAAGACTAAAGATTTAAACCATCAAGTTCTACCTTTTTAGATCTCTATTGATTTTTTTAATATGTGGACTATTTATTATTAATTGTTAATTGATCCAGAGGAAGGCAAACAGAAAAAAAAAACCATTAAAACTTTGCCAATTGTCTCATAAGGGGAAAAACAGCAAAATTCTTTCCTGGCCCATAGAAACCCTTCGCTAGTTATCTAGGATAGCCTTGAATGCCCTCTTTATTCAAAAATATATCTAACCCCTTTTTGAAGTTGTCTATCGAATTCGCTGTTACCACCTCCTTTAGTAGGGAATTCCACAGTTTAACTACCCTAACTGTGAAGAACCCTTTTCTTTGTTTAAGGTGAAATATTTTTTTCTCTAACCTCAAAGGGTGTCCTCTTGTCAGTTGAAAATCTCTTGCTACAAAATGTTCACTTGACAAAGTCTTATACTGACCCTGAATGTATTTATATAAGGTAATCATATCCCCTTGTAGACGCCTTTTTTCTAGCGAAAATAAGTTTAGTTTGGTTAGTCTTTCTTCATAACTTTGCCCCTCCATTCCCCTTATTAGTTTTGTAGCCCTTCTCTGTACTTTTTCCAGCTCTAAAATGTCCTTTTTATGAAGTGGTGCCCAAAATTGTACTACATATTCCAAATTAGGGAGTACTAGAGATTTGTATAGTGGTAGAATTATATTTGCTCCCCTTGCTTCTATACCCTTCTTAATACATGCTAATATTTTACTTGCCTTTGCAGCTGCTGCTTGGCATTGAGCACTGCTACCTAGGTGGTTGTCCACTAGTACTCCCAAATCCCTTTCAATATCTGATACCCCTAGATTTGCTCCATTAAGATTATAAATTGCATGGCTATTTTTCCTTCCCAAATGCATAACCTTGCATTTATTTGTATTAAATCTCATCTGCCATTTAGCCACCCATTTCTCTAATTTATGCAAATCCCTTTGTAGGGAAAGTACATCATTATCTGATTTTATTACCTTGCACAACTTAGTGTCATCAGTAAAAATGGAGACACTACTTTCGAGTCCTACTTCTATGTCATTAATAAATACAGTATGTTAAAAAGGAGAGGACCTAATACTGAACCTGAGGAACCCCACTTACCACATTAGTCCAGAGTATGTTCCATTTACAACAACTCTTTGCTTCCTGTCATTTAGCCAGCTCTCGATCCATGAGCAGATATTTACTGCAATTCCTGTATCCCTTAGTTTGCTCACTAGTCTTCCATGTGGCACTGTATCAAATGCCTTTTGAAAAATCTAAAAATACTACATCCACTGAGTTGCCCTGATCCAAGTTACTACTAGCCTCCTCATAGAAACTAATTTAAATTGTCTGACACGACCTATCCTTCATAAATTCGTGTTGACTGCTATCTATGATCTTGTTCAAATAGACATATTCTTGTATTCTGTCCCTTATTAACTCTTCTAAAAGCTTCCCAACTACAGATGTGAGGCTCACTGGTCTATAATTCCCCGGATTTGCTCTAGATCCCTTCTTAAATATAGGTATCACCTCTGCTTTTCTCCAGTCATCCGGTAGAGACCCTGTAGTGAGTGAGTCTTGAAAGATTAGATATAATGGTTTGGCTATTACAGAACCCAGTTCCCTCAGTACCCTTGCATGTATTCCATCAGGACCTGGGGCTTTATTAACATTTATTTTCTCCAATCTCTTTCGGATTTCTTCCTGCGTTAACCAATTATTTAGCGATGGTAGTGTAACCCCATTATGTTGCGGTGTCCCAACCACTGGACCTCCCTTGTGTATACCGACGAAAAGAACCTATTTAGCTCATCTGCCTTTTCCTGGTCACTTATTATCAGATGGCCTGTGTCACATTGTAATGATCCTATAGCTTCCTTCCTCGGCTTCTTCCCATTAATATATTTAAAAAATATTTTAGGGGTTAATCTTACTTTCAATTGCAACTGACTTCTCATTTTCTATTTTAGCCAGTCTAATAGCCCTTTTGCAAGCCTTGTTGATTTCCTTATAGTCACATAAAGCTGCCTCTGTTCCCTCTATCTTGTATAATTTAATTTCTTTTTCCTCATCATGATCTTTAAGTCATTGTTAAGCCACATGGGATATGATTTACTCCTATTCATTTTATTTCCACATGGTTCATTCCGATGAGTATATTTATTTAGTAAGGATTTGAATGTTGTCCATTTGTCCATTTATTTTCAGTATTTTTCCCTGTAAGTTCTTTGTCCCAGTCTATATGTAGTATTGCTGCCCATAGCCCATTAAAATCTGCCCTTTTAAAATGTAGAGTTTTTGTTGGCCCCTTACAACTCTGTTTTTTGTATTCAATCTCGAAAGATACTGTGTTGTGATCACTGTTCCGCAAGGTTTCCCCTCTATTAACATTTGAAATTATATTAATATTACTTGTGATGACTAAATCCAAGATTTCTAGTAGGTTCTTGTATTACCTGGGCCAGATAATGATCCCTGAGTGTACTCAAGAACCTGCCCTTAGCTGAGCTGCTGATCTCATTTATCCAGTTTATTGCAGGGTAATTAAAGTCTCCCATTACCAGAACTTGCCCGTGCTTAGCAGCATTTCCAATCTGTAACAATAATTGTATTTCCTCACTTCCAGCTATATTTGGGGGGTTTATAGCATACTCCCACCAATATGCGTTTAGAATTAGCTCCTCCACTATTTAGCTCAACCCACAATTATTCAATGATGCCGTTAGTGCCAGCATAAATATCTTCTCTGACTATAGGCTTAAATTCAGGCTTAACAGATCCCTCCTCCTCTTTTACCATTTCCCCTATCTTTCCTAAATAGGTTATAACCATCCAGATTAACAGCCCAGTCATGAGATTCATCCCACCATGTTTCAGTAATGCCTATTAAGCCCCATTTTTCTTGTACTGCTAATATTTCTAGCTCGTCCATTTTCCCAGGCAAACTTCTTGCATTAACAAGCATGCACTTTATGTTGCTATGGCTCTGCCGTTGTGAAGTGCTTGCCACTGTATTTGAGGCCCCTATTATTACCTCCCTACTGTCTATTGTAACCCTCTCCCCTTCTCCTACCCCATGGTTAACTAATTCATCCCTTTCCCTCTCTACCCTATTTACCCCAAAACTTCTTTATAGTCCCTCCCCCCCACCTACAAGTTTAAAAACTCCCCCAGCCGTTCCACCATCCTATCCCCTCCAAGTAAGAAGTCAGCCCAGTGCTCTAAAAACCCCAAACCCTCTGCACTGCACCAATTTTTTTGCCACGCATTAACCTCCCTAAGCTACTTCTGCCTCCCTGGGCTAGCACGTGGCACTGGTAGTATCTCAGAAAATGCTACCTTGGAGGTCCTTGCTTTAAGCTTATTCCCTTAGTTCTCTAAAATCATTCTTTAGGACGCTCCAACTTCCACTAACTTTGTCATTGGTACCAATGTGTACCAAGACCAACGGTTCATTACCAGCACCTACCAATGATTTATCCACCCGATCCACAACATGCCGAACACGAGCACCAGGGAGACAGCAAACTGTTCGATTGCTGGGATCAGGGTGACAAATTACCCTGTCTACCTTCCTAATAATAGAGTCACCTACCACCAAAACATGTCTGTTGCTCTGCCTATTCTGCCCTCCCTCTCCTCCAGTAGACCTGTTCTCCCGGCTGAAAGAGGGAACAACTCTATCTGGCATTGCCATTCCTGAATGGACATCCCCAACAGTTTCACTCAATCTGGCAAATCTGTTGGTGTTTGCCAACTCAGGACTGGCCTGCCTCCTCCTGTTGCCTCTGATTCCCCTTCTAACTGTAACCCAGCTACCTCCCTGGACATCCTCACTAGCCCCAGCTCCTTCATCCATACCAGGCCCAGCTAAACTGTGCTCCGTGAGCACAACCTCCCTTTCCAGTGGAGCATTCTCACCAGGTGCTCCAACACTCCACTGAGACAGCCCTTATAAAAGTCACCAATGACCTGCTCACCGCCAAGTCTAAAGGCCACTTTTCTATTTTGCTTCTCCTGGATCTCTTTGCCGCCTTCGAAACAGTTGACCATTCAATTCTACTCCACACACTCTCCGCCATCGGCATTCGAGACACTGCTCTCTTGTGGTTCTCATCATACCTCCAAGAACGATCATTTAGCGTCTCCTTCTCCGGCACATCTTCTTCTCCTCACCCCCTGTCTATTGGCGTACCCCAAGGATCAGTCCTAGGCCCCCTCCTCTTCTCCATCTACACATCCTCACTCGGCACCCTAATAAACTCTTTTGGGTTCCAGTACCATCTCTATGCAGATGACACCCAAATCTATCTCTCAGCACCAGATCTATCCCCCTCTCTTCTAGCACAAGTCTCCGACGGCCTCTCTAGTATATCCTCTTGGATGTCCGCCCACCATCTGAAACTCAACATGTCTAAGACTGAACTCCTAATCTTCCCACCCTCTACTACAGCTTCACTTCCTCACATCTCTCTCTCTGTCAACAACGCCATCATCACTCCCACCTCCCAAGCCCGTTGTCTCAGGGTTCTACTGGACCCTGCCCTCTCTTTCATCCCACACATACAGTCTCTAACCAAATCCTGTCTTTTCCATCTAAAAAACATATCCAAAATACGCCATTACCTTACACAAGACACTACTAAGATTCTAATACACTCTCTCATCATTTCTCGTCTTGACTATTGAAACTCGCTCCTTGTTGGCCTGCCCATCACTCGCCTCTCCCCACTTCAATCCATAATAAATGCCTCCGCCAGACTCATCTTCAGTACACATCGTTCAGTGTCGGCAGCTCCTCTTTGTCAATCACTTCACTGGCTTCCCTTAGCCTCCAGAATAAAGTTTAAAATCTTGACCCTAACTTATAAAGCCCTCAACAACAGCACACCCCCATACATCTCTGCTCTCATCTCCAAATACTCCCCCACTCGCCCTCTTCGTTCTGCTAACGACCTTCTTCTTTCTACCACTCTTGTAACCTCCTCTTACTCCCGCCTCCAGGACTTTTCTCGCGCTGCCCCTATTCTCTGGAACTCCCTGCCTCGCTTCACCAGACTATCCTCCTGCCTTAAATCCTTCAAAACATCAATAAAAACGCACCTCTTTAAAGAAGCCTAGAACCTTCCTCCCTAACACGCTCAGCACTACTCTCTCCCTACTGTACCACATAAAACTTTAACCTTTAGATTGTAAGTCTGCGAGTTTCAATCCTGCGCAGTGCTTTAGGGAAAGCGCTATGGACACCGGATTCCAAGCTCAAAGACAGGGCCACCCACTCTTTGCAATGTATGAATCTTTAACTTGTCATTGCCTGTAACTTAACTTATGTATAGCGCTACGGAATATGTTGGCGCGTTACAAATAAACGATAATAATAATAATAATCACCAGATATCTAAGACATGATTGTTGTTTTTTTTATCCTCCTTCACCTTTTTTTTAAAAAATCTTTTATTTTCAAAAATGTTTTACAACATGAGCTTAATATAACTTTTTACAAAACAACAATAAATGCATTTTCAAGTCAAATAAACAATGAAACATAATCAAACTGAGTAAATTATATAATTTCCCCTTAAAAATGCAAAGAGAGAGTACAAAACAATTTCATGTTAGGATTTAATCTTAGTAAACTATGGCAATTATAACCTTGTAACAATATTAGTAATTCTATATAGTTATCTTTTCTCTCTTTTATCCCCCTTTTTTTTCTTCTTCTCCTTTCCCTTTTCTCTTTTCCCTTTTTAACCCAAAATTACAAATTATTAATAAATCTATAAGTTAATAAAAAAAAAAAGGGAAGAAAAAAGTTATGTGATATACCAAGCTCACAAGATGCCATAAAAAGCTGCCATAAAATCTGTATCAAAAGAGCTTTTATTTCTTAAGTAACTTCTTTAGGAAAGATGTGAAATAAGGGTATCCACCTTAAAGGGAAGATCTGCTTCAAAAGTTGAATTAATCTGAAAAAAGCATTCTGACCACCAGATTTGTAGTATTGGGCATTCCCACCAGATGTGTAAGTGAGTTCCTTTTTGTCCACATTTTCACCAACAAAATTTGTCTTCATTACCTTTATTAATCTGAAAAACTTTTAGTGGAATATAGTACCACCTATTAATGATCTTAAAATAAGTTTCTTTGCAAGATGCATTTTGCAAAAATTTGTCAGTAATTAAAAAAGCCGAGAGCCATGTCTCTAAAGACCACTCCTTTCTTACATCTTTTTCCCAATGTTTTAAACTAGATGTTTTCATTTGAGTCTGCTTGTTTTTGATAATATTATGGTACTTGGCCATTAAATGAGATTTATCAACATCTAAAATTAATTTCTCACAGTAGGTCAACTTTCTGTGTGTTTTCTAGTATAAACCCCAGAGACCTCAACTGATTACACATTCGATAATATTCTAATCCCAATGAGTTGTGTAACTTGTATTTTATCCTTAGTTCATTAAAGGCACTAAAAGAACCATTTTGAAAGAGGTCCCTTAAATATACTGCCCCATTTTTAACTAGAATTTCCAAAAAAGGAATGTCGAATTCTCGAGATATCATAATCAGGGGGGTTATCGGGCTAGGGAATGGAATTAAGGCATATTTCAGATTCATCTTATCCCAGTATTTAAAACTATTTCTTAAACCTTCTCCCATGGTTTCTGATCTAGTGTAGTCAGTGTTTTTTTTTGTTTTTTTTAAAGATTATAGTTTGTAACTCTTTTTTGGCTGACATTTCCTTTTCGATTTGGAACCAGTGCTTGGATTCCACTTGGTCTTTCCATCTAATAATATGTGCTATGGTTATTGCTTCTTGAAACTTCTGAATAGAGGGATAAGCCATGCCACCTTTTCGAAATTTAATAATTAAGTATGCTGTTTTAACTCTCATGTTTTTGCCTTTATGAATACACTTAATGAGAATAGTTTGAAATGCTTTAATTTGGAAACTTGTAAGATGGTATGGTATACTCCTGATTAAATATGTTATTTTGGGCACTAAGAACATTTTTGTAGCTATGATTCTTCCTTACCATGTGTCGTGAAGATTTCTCCACTTTTCAATGGATGCTTTCAAGTTTGTCATTGTCCGCTTAAAATTTTGGTCTATCATCTGTTTGAAGTCTAGTTTAAGTTCTATGCCCATATGTTTTATACTCTTTTGCCATGTATATAAAAAATTAGTCTTTAAATATAAATCTTCCTCTTCTTTCTGGTTTATCATCAATGCTTCCGATTTGGAAAAGTTTAATTTGTAATTTGAAATCTTACTAAATTCTCCTATACAATGTTGGAGATTAACAATTGAGTTAACCGGATCTTCTAAAGAAAGAACAATATCATCTGCGAACATTGTTACTTTATGTTCGATATCTCCCACTTTAATGCCTTGAATATCTTTACATTCTCTAATGGCACAAGCTAGCAGTTCCATTAAAAGTGCAAATATGTGGGGAGAGAGGGGGCATCCCTGTCTAGTCCCGTTATATATATTAAAGCTCACCGACTTGAATCCAAGGCCGACGACAGAGGCGGAAGGGGCCACATAAAGGGCTTTAATGGCCCTAGATGCAAAGTCCCCAAGACCAAAATTGTCCAGGACGAGGTCCATGTAGTCCCATCCGACTCTGTCAAAGGCCTTTTCCGCCTCTAAAGATAGAAAAACAGACGACTTTTTGTTTCATTTAGCATAAACTATAAGATTAACTAGTCTTCTAACATTATCGGTCCCTTGCCTACTTACTAGGAACCCTGTTTTGATGAATGAATACCCTATTCAATCTATTTGCCAGCACTTTAACATAGATTTTAATATAGTTATATAGTTACATAGAAATTAAGGTTGAAAAAAGACTTTCAGTCCATCAAGTTCAACCTGTTAAGATCTCCTCTGATCTGCAATATGCGGATTAGTTATTAATTAATTAGTTGTTAAATAATTATTAATAGTATAGTATTTGAGGAAGACTAAAGATTTAGTCCATCAAGTTCCACCTTTTTAGATCTCTATTGATTTTTTTAATATGTGGACTATTTATTATTAATTGTTAATTGATCCAGAGGAAGGCAAACAGAAAAAAAAAAACATTGAAACTTTGCAAATTGTCTCATAAGGGGAAAAAAAGCAAAATTCTTTCCTGGCCCATAGAAACCCTTCGCTAGTTATCTAGGATAGCCTTGAATGCCCTCTTTATTCAAAAATATATCTAACCCCTTTTTGAAGTTGTCTATCGAATTCGCTGTTACCACCTCTTTTAGTAGAGAATTCCACAGTTTAACTACCCTAACTGTGAAGAACCCTTTTCTTTGTTTAAGGTGAAATATTTTTTCCTCTAACCTCAAAGGGTGTCCTCTTGTCAGTTGAAAATCTCTTGCTACAAAATGTTCACTTGACAAAGTCTTATACTGACCCTGAATGTATTTATATAAGGTAATCATATCCCCTTGTAGACGCCTTTTTTCTAGCAAAAATAAATTTAGTTTGGTTAGTCTTTCTTCATAACTTAGCCCCTCCATTCCCCTTATTAGTTTTGTAGCCCTTCTCTGTACTTTTTCCAGCTCTAAAATGTCCTTTTTATGAAGTGGTGCCCAAAATTGTACTACATATTCCAAATTAGGGAGTACTAGAGATTTGTATAGTGGTAGAATTATATTTGCTCCCCTTGCTTCTATACCCTTCTTAATACATGCTAATATTTTACTTGCCTTTGCAGCTGCTGCTTGGCATTGAGCACTGCTACCTAGGTGGTTGTCCACTAGTACTCCCAAATCCCTTTCAATATCTGATACCCCTAGATTTGCTCCATTAAGATTATAAATTGCATGGCTATTTTTCCTTCCCAAATGCATAACCTTGCATTTATTTGTATTAAATCTCATCTGCCATTTAGCCACCCATTTCTCTAATTTATGCAAATCCCTTTGTAGGGACAGTACATCATTATCTGATTTTATTACCTTGCACAACTTAGTGTCATCAGTAAAAATGGAGACACTACTTTCGAGTCCTACTTCTATGTCATTAATAAATACAGTATGTTAAAAAGGAGAGGACCTAATACTGAACCCGAGGAACCCCACTTACCACATTAGTCCAATCAGAGTATGTTCCATTTACAACAACTCTTTGCTTCCTGTCATTTAGCCAGCTCTCGATCCATGAGCAGATATTTACTGCAATTCCTGTACCCCCTAGTTTGCTCACTAGTCTTCCATGTGGCACTGTATCAAATGCCTTTTGAAAAATATAAAAAGACTACATCCACTGAGTTGCCCTGATCCAAGTTACTACTAACCTCCTCATAGAAACTAATTTAAATTGTCTGACACGACCTATCCTTCATAAATTTGTGTTGACTGCTACCTATGATCTTGTTTAAATAGACATATTCTTGTATTCTGTCCCTTATTAACTATTCTAAAAGCTTCCCAACTACAGATGTGAGGCTCACTGGTCTATAATTCCCCGGATTTGCTCTAGATCCTTTCTTAAATATAGGTATCACCTCTGCTTTTCTCCAGTCATCCGGTAGAGACCCTGTAGTGAGTGAGTCTTGAAAGATTAGATATAATGGTTTGGCTATTACAGAACCCAGTTCCCTCAGTACCCTTGCATGTATTCCATCAGGACCTGGGGCTTTATTAACATTTATTTTCTCCAATCTCTTTCGGATTTCTTCCTGCGTTAACCAATTATTTAGCGATGGTAGTGTAACCCCATTATGTTGCGGTGTCCCAACCACTGGAACCTCCCTTGTGTATACCGACGAAAAGAACCTATTTAGCTCATCTGCCTTTTCCTGGTCACTTATTATCAGATGGCCTGTGTCACATTGTAATGATCCTATAGCTTCCTTCCTCGGCTTCTTCCCATTAATATATTTAAAAAATATTTTAGGGTTAATCTTACTTTCCATTGCAACTGACTTCTCATTTTCTATTTTAGCCAGTCTAATAGCCCTTTTGCAAGCCTTGTTGATTTCCTTATAGTCACATAAAGCTGCCTCTGTTCCCTCTATCTTGTATAATTTAAATGCATGTTTCTTTTTCCTCATCATGATCTTTAAGTCATTGTTAAGCCACATGGGATATGATTTACTCCTATTCATTTTATTTCCACATGGTTCATTCCGATGAGTATATTTATTTAGTAAGGATTTGAATGTTGTCCATTTGTCCATTTATTTTCAGTATTTTTCCCTGTAAGTTCTTTGTCCCAGTCTATATGTAGTATTGCTGCCCGTAGCCCATTAAAATCTGCCCTTTTAAAATGTAGAGTTTTTGTTGGCCCCTTACAACTCTGTTTTTTGTATTCAATCTCGAAAGATACTGTGTTGTGATCACTGTTCCGCAAGGTTTCCCCTCTTTTAACATTTGAAATTATATCAATATTACTTGTGATGACTAAATCCAAGATTTCTAGTAGGTTCTTGTATTACCTGGGCCACTAACTTTGTCATTGGTACCAATGTGTACCAAGACCAACGGTTCATTACCAGCACCTCCCAATGATTTATCCACCCGATCCACAACATGCCGAACACGAGCACCAGGGAGACAGCAAACTGTTCGATTGCTGGGATCTGGGTGACAAATTACCCTGTCTACCTTCCTAATAATAGAGTCCCCTACCACCAAAACATGTCTGTTGCTCTGCCTATTCTGCCCTCCCTCTCCTCCAGTAGAACTGTTCTCCCGGCTGTTAGAGGGAACAGCTCTATCTGGCATTGCCATTTCTGAATGGACATCCCCAACAGTTTCACTCAATCTGGCAAATCTGTTGGTGTTTGCCAACTCAGAACTGGCCTGCCTCCTCCTGTTGCCCCTGATTCCCCTTCTAACTGTAACCCAGCTACCTCCCTGGACATCCTCACTAGCCCCAGCTCCTCCATCCATTCCAGGCCCAGCTAAACTGTGCTCCGTGAGCACCACCTCCCTTTCCAGTGGAGCTTTCTCACCAGGTGCTGCAATTCTCCTCTCCAGATCTTCAATTTGAGCTTCCAGAGAGGCAACATGCTCACTCCTGTCACAGAGGTATGGACCCTGGATCATCTGTTCCAGTAGTGCATACATTTGGCAGGATGTACACTGAGTGAGGTTGCCACTGGACTGACTCATGATTATCAGTTACAAAAATACAGTGAGAAAACAAATCAATGTATTTGTATAAAGATTGCTTTTTTACACCTTAACCCAAACAAAACAGAAAAAATATATATGTATTTGTTTTCTGTTTTTTCTTATAATACCCCTTTCCTTTGGATTTCCTCCTTTTATTAAATCTCCTACACACCAACTACACTTACACTAGAAATGATTGTAAGCTCCCAAGCTAGCTATTCCCTTGTTAAAATAGACCCCGCCTACTCGCCTGTACAATGAAAAATGAGCACAGGACAGAAAACACTGCCCTGCCTCACAGAACTGATTCAACAGAACACGACAAAATGCACACAGATAAACCTTTACACAGGCCAAACCACACCCACTCTCACCTAGACCCGGATTACAGCCCACAGGAAGAAAACACTGCACCTATTTACAGAATTGATTCAAACAGAACCTCACACAAATGCACACAGATATAACTTACACAGGCCAAGCCACACCCACTCTCACCTGTACACTGATTAATGCAACAGGACAGAAAACACTGCACCGATTTACAGAACTGATTCAAACAGAACCTCACACAAATGCACACAGATATAACTTACACAGATCAAGCCACACCCACTCTCACCTGTATCACTGATTACTGCAACAGACAGAAAACACTGCACGGATTTACAGAACTGATTCAAACACATTCAAATATCAGTATTAATACGATAAATTGGCCGGTAGTCTTTGCAATCAGTACATTCTTTATCTTTTTTCGGTATACAGTAGTTATAATATGTGTTTGAAGCATTTCTTTAGGGGTAATACCTGTCTTTTTTTATTTCATTAAGTGAGCAAGTTAAGTCAGATATAATCTCTTTTTGAAAAATCTTGTAATACAAGTTAACATAACCATCGTGGCCCTGTGCTGAAGCAAGCTTTAATTTTGAGATAACATATAATATTTATTTTTCAGAAATTGATTTATTCAATGTTTCCAGCTTTTCGGGTGAGATTTTTTTATCCCAAAAAAATTGGATTTCATTTCCTTTAGATGTGTTTACATCTTTATCTGCCAAATTATTATTTCACTTTTATACCTAATTTGAGATTATTTCACTTTTATACCTAATTTGATTAATTCTTTGTTGAATGGAGTTGGCTCTGTATTTACTTGCTAAAAAATTAGTTGCCTTATTGACCAAGTGATGTACACGCTTTTGTAGAGCCCATATAGAATTATCTATTTTATTTTGCTCTATAATCTTTTATAAATTCTTAATCTGATCCATATTTGATGAACTAGTTTTTTTTTAATTTTCTCTATCTGCTTTAGTTAACTTAATATATAATTCCCTAAGAGGGGTTCCATTTTTTTTCATTTGGGCCTTCATTTTTATACAAATTCCCTGTATATATATGCCTTATGGGTCAGCCAAACATTTGTACTGGATACTACAGATGGTCTATTGAGAGTAAAAAACTCTTGTTTTGTTTAAGTTTAGCTTTACATTCCTGATTTCCAAGCGGGAGCTGCATTAACTGTTTACCTATTAACCTATTTTGAAAGAGGCAGATATCAAACCATGATCGGAGTAATTTATTGGGTCAATTTCATCTTTAATAAGTTTCTTGAGCACCAATTAATTTACAAATATATAATCTATTCTCAAGTAAGAGGCATGGCTAGGAGAATAAAAGGTGACATTTTTTTCCATGGGATTAAGACACCTCCAAGTGTCAAATAAGCCAAATTTATTTATGATCTTATTAAAATTACCTAACTTTTGTGTTGTGTTTTGACTAACTTTTGATCTTATATTTATTTTTCGATCTAGACAGGGATTGAGAACATTATTAAAATCGCCACAGAATATCAAGAGGCCAGAGAATTTTTTTTTAAAACAGATTTAAGGTTCTATCAGTGAATTTGCATTGGCCTTTATTAGGGGCATAAATGTTTAAAATAGTTATTTTATTGATAAGCCCAAAAGAAAATCCATTGTGACAGAAGCCAATTCTACAGGGGCTCATAGAGGGGGCTCCAAAAGACCAAAGAGATCCAGGAGTCATACCCATAACAGGGGACCTCCCCCCTGGGCCCAAGAACCCTCACAGAAACCCACTGGTTCCAGGCACTTGACTGAAACAGGTCCCTGAAAACAATACAGCTCAGTCCCAGGAGCTGTTAAGTCCCTTAAGAAAAAACACTCACTCCAAAGGCAGCTACCAGGAACCCATCTAAAATTTTACTAAGGGAAGGTAATCCCATCAGAGGGAAAAGGCAACCCACAAAGAGTACAGAAAAAGCAACAAACTCACCAAAAAGATCACAACAGCACACAAGGAAATTGCAGCGGACAGGGGGTTGATCAAGCGGGCGACACATGATTACAAAACTCTTTGTTTTTCAAACTTGATTACCAGCCCAAGGCTTTGCTTGTATAACAGACTGTGCTAGTGGAACTCCGCTACCCTCTAGTGGACAAAATTCAATATTACCACGCAAGTGGGAAAAATCAACAAAAACTTACTCTCCAGCTACAAACTTTCAGGAGGTGGCTGAACCAGTTCCAGAACTTTTAATGGACCCAAAAAGATGTAACTAGGAAAGAGCCCTGGAACATAGGGACGCCAACATTTGCACTGGGACTAGACAAATGATACCAGAAATTTGGTAACAACTCGAACTACAGCACTTTCACTGAGATGGCGGGTGTCGCCACAAGGAAGAACAATAAAGGGATCCTATCTTACTGCCTACCCAAACCTTCGGCAAGCTCTCCTACCAATAAAGCACCCATAGTCACAGTCCACGCAACAAAAAACTACGAAATGTCAGCACCTAGCACTAAAAGTGACATCCAGGACCTTAAGGACTTAATATCCAACTTCAGAGAGGAGGTCAAATCAGAGATCCGGCAGGTGACGACAGAACTATCCACAGAAATTAAGAAGGTGGATGATAAAACAACAAAACTGGAAACTAAAATTTCGGAAATAATGCAACATAACAACAAACTGACTGAGGAGATCTTGGCGTTGAAGGACGAACAAGCCAGACAACAATTGCAACAGGAGGATCTGGAAAACAGATCAAGACGACAGAACATAAGACTGAGGAATGTGCCAGAAATGGTAAAAGACCTACACGCATACCTTAGCGATGTATGCGAATTTCTCCTCCCTAACATGCATCCGGAAAACTTGATGATGGATCGGTTCCACAGAGCCCTAGGCTTCCGTTCATCTCCGCAAGAACGACCAAGAGACATCATTGCCAGATTCCACTACTACTCCACCAAAGAATTATTCATGAAGGCCGCAAGAAAAGGCATTCCTCCCATCGAGGGGCACACACCGCTGCTTTTCTCTGATTTAGCCCCGGTTACCCTTGCCAAAAGGAGACAACTGAAACCGGTTCTGGACTGTATCTTGGCTCAAGGATGGAGGTACACATGGGGTTTCCATTTTCGCCTCAATATCTCCAAGGAAGGAAAATTCTTCACGGTTAGAACACTGGAGGAGGGCATCAACTTGCTGGCGGAATGGAACATCAAAGTCACAGTCGGTGAGAATCTGCAGTCAACAGAAAACCCAAGAGCGAGAAGTCCTCCCATGAACAAAGATACAGACTGAATACAATGAGTTGTCACCTATTTTGTTTTTTCTTATGTATTCTCTCACTTCTTCTCTCTCTCTCTTTATTTCCAAGCTAACCTGACAAACAAAGCTAACTGAATCATTTAACGTCTAGGTTCATTAAGATAGCACCCGCACCAGTGTAAGTTCTAATATACACTATAGACAGTTAACCCAGGCCGTAAAGGCATAATCTTCACACACCTAGAAGGTGTCCCTAAGGGCGCTTACAAATAGACTGCCACAAACCCCAACAGTAGGGACAGTTTAGGCGGACCAATTCAGTGTCAGTTTAGAGACACTAACAGGCCCACCAGTAAAATCCGAAGAGGACAGCAAACGCTCTCCTCATAGTAGTTTAAATTACCACACCTTAGTTAAGTAAGGATCACGATAAAGTTCAAATATACTAAGCGCTTTCCTGACCAACAGCGAGATATTTAAACAGACTCACGAACTTAGCCACCTTACCCAGGGTTAACATAGGGATTTCCACTGGAGGAGAAATAGGAATTAGCTCAGTTACTGAGCCAAGATTTTATAATCCCAAGGGATTGGGTACAGTCAGGTTGTCTCACAATCTGTTGTCTCTTTTCCTTTGAGTACAGGTACTCTTCCACACAGCTAGCTGCTGAGCGGTCTTCGGGGCGGAAACCAGCAGGAGGCACAAGATAACGAAGTCACAGACATCCCGAAAGGTGAGATAGCCAATATTTATTTTTCGATCTAGACAGGGATTGAGAACATTATTAAAATCGCCACAGAATATCAAGAGGCCGGAGAATTTTTTTTAAAAACAGATTTAAGGTTCTATCAGTGAAATTGCATTGGCCTTTATTAGGGGCATAAATGTTTAAAATAGTTATTTTATTGATAAGCCCAAAAGAAAATCCATTGTGACAGAAGCCAATTCTACAGGGGCTCATAGAGGGGGCTCCAAAAGACCAAAGAGATCCAGGAGTCATACCCATAACAGGGGACCTCCCCCCTGGGCCCAAGAACCCTCACAGAAACCCACTGGTTCCAGGCACTTGACTGAAACAGGTCCCTGAAAACAATACAGCTCAGTCCCAGGAGCTGTTAAGTCCCTTAAGAAAAAACACTCACCCCAAAGGCAGCTACCAGGAACCCATCTAAAATTTTACTAAGGGAAGGTAATCCCATCAGAGGGAAAAGGCAACCCACAAAGAGTACAGAAAAAGCAACAAACTCACCAAAAAGATCACAACAGCACACAAGGAAATTGCAGCGGACAGGGGGTTGATCAAGCGGGCGACACATGATTACAAAACTCTTTGTTTTTCAAACTTGATTACCAGCCCAAGGCTTTGCTTGTATAACAGACTGTGCTAGTGGAACTCCGCTACCCTCTAGTGGACAAAATTCAATATTACCACGCAAGTGGGAAAAATCAACAAAAACTTACTCTCCAGCTACAAACTTTCAGGAGGTGGCTGAACCAGTTCCAGAACTTTTAATGGACCCAAAAAGATGTAACTAGGAAAGAGCCCTGTAACATAGGGACGCCAACATTTGCACTGGGACTAGACAAATGATACCAGAAATTTGGTAACAACTCGAACTACAGCACTTTCACTGAGATGGCGGGTGTCGCCACAAGGAAGAACAATAAAGGGATCCAATCTTACTGCCTACCCAAACCTTCGGCAAGCTCTCCTACCAATAAAGCACCCATAGTCACAGTCCACGCAACAAAAAACTACGAAATGTCAGCACCTAGCACTAAAAGTGACATCCAGGACCTTAAGGACTTAATATCCAACTTCAGAGAGGAGGTCAAATCAGAGATCCGGCAGGTGACGACAGAACTATCCACAGAAATTAAGAAGGTGGATGATAAAACAACAAAACTGGAAACTAAAATTTCGGAAATAATGCAACATAACAACAAACTGACTGAGGAGATCTTGGCGTTGAAGGACGAACAAGCCAGACAACAATTGCAACAGGAGGATCTGGAAAACAGATCAAGACGACAGAACATAAGACTGAGGAATGTGCCAGAAATGGTAAAAGACCTACACGCATACCTTAGCGATCTATGCGAATTTCTCCTCCCTAACATGCATCCGGAAAACTTGATGATGGATCGGTTCCACAGAGCCCTAGGCTTCCGTTCATCTCCGCAAGAACGACCAAGAGACATCATTGCCAGATTCCACTACTACTCCACCAAAGAATTATTCATGAAGGCCGCAAGAAAAGGTATTCCTCCCATCGAGGGGCACACACCGCTGCTTTTCTCTGATTTAGCCCCGGTTACCCTTGCCAAAAGGAGACAACTGAAACCGGTTCTGGACTGTATCTTGGCTCAAGGATGGAGGTACACATGGGGTTTCCATTTTCGCCTCAATATCTCCAAGGAAGGAAAATTCTTCACGGTTAGAACACTGGAGGAGGGCATCAACTTGCTGGCGGAATGGAACATCAAAGTCACAGTCGGTGAGAATCTGCAGTCAACAGAAAACCCAAGAGCGAGAAGTCCTCCCATGAACAAAGATACAGACTGAATACAATGAGTTGTCACCTATTTTGTTTTTTCTTATGTATTCTCTCACTTCTTCTCTCTCTCTCTTTATTTCCAAGCTAACCTGACAAACAAAGCTAACTGAATCATTTAACGTCTAGGTTCATTAAGATAGCACCCGCACCAGTGTAAGTTCTAATATACACTATAGACAGTTAACCCAGGCCGTAAAGGCATAATCTTCACACACCTAGAAGGTGTCCCTAAGGGCGCTTACAAATAGACTGCCACAAACCCCAACAGTAGGGACAGTTTAGGCGGACCAATTCAGTGTCAGTTTAGAGACACTAACAGGCCCACCAGTAAAATCCGAAGAGGACAGCAAACGCTCTCCTCATAGTAGTTTAAATTACCACACCTTAGTTAAGTAAGGATCACGATAAAGTTCAAATATACTAAGCGCTTTCCTGACCAACAGCGAGATATTTAAACAGACTCACGAACTTAGCCACCTTACCCAGGGTTAACATAGGGATTTCCACTGGAGGAGAAATAGGAATTAGCTCAGTTACTGAGCCAAGATTTTATAATCCCAAGGGATTGGGTACAGTCAGGTTGTCTCACAATCTGTTGTCTCTTTTCCTTTGAGTACAGGTACTCTTCCACACAGCTAGCTGCTGAGCGGTCTTCGGGGCGGAAACCAGCAGGAGGCACAAGATAACGAAGTCACAGACATCCCGAAAGGTGAGATAGCCAATATTTATTTTTCGATCTAGACAGGGATTGAGAACATTATTAAAATCGCCACAGAATATCAAGAGGCCGGAGAATTTTTTTTAAAAACAGATTTAAGGTTCTATCAGTGAAATTGCATTGGCCTTTATTAGGGGCATAAATGTTTAAAATAGTTATTTTATTGATAAGCCCAAAAGAAAATCCATTGTGACAGAAGCCAATTCTACAGGGGCTCATAGAGGGGGCTCCAAAAGACCAAAGAGATCCAGGAGTCATACCCATAACAGGGGACCTCCCCCCTGGGCCCAAGAACCCTCACAGAAACCCACTGGTTCCAGGCACTTGACTGAAACAGGTCCCTGAAAACAATACAGCTCAGTCCCAGGAGCTGTTAAGTCCCTTAAGAAAAAACACTCACCCCAAAGGCAGCTACCAGGAACCCATCTAAAATTTTACTAAGGGAAGGTAATCCCATCAGAGGGAAAAGGCAACCCACAAAGAGTACAGAAAAAGCAACAAACTCACCAAAAAGATCACAACAGCACACAAGGAAATTGCAGCGGACAGGGGGTTGATCAAGCGGGCGACACATGATTACAAAACTCTTTGTTTTTCAAACTTGATTACCAGCCCAAGGCTTTGCTTGTATAACAGACTGTGCTAGTGGAACTCCGCTACCCTCTAGTGGACAAAATTCAATATTACCACGCAAGTGGGAAAAATCAACAAAAACTTACTCTCCAGCTACAAACTTTCAGGAGGTGGCTGAACCAGTTCCAGAACTTTTAATGGACCCAAAAAGATGTAACTAGGAAAGAGCCCTGGAACATAGGGACGCCAACATTTGCACTGGGACTAGACAAATGATACCAGAAATTTGGTAACAACTCGAACTACAGCACATTCACTGAGATGGCGGGTGTCGCCACAAGGAAGAACAATAAAGGGATCCAATCTTACTGCCTACCCAAACCTTCGGCAAGCTCTCCTACCAATAAAGCACCCATAGTCACAGTCCACGCAACAAAAAACTACGAAATGTCAGCACCTAGCACTAAAAGTGACATCCAGGACCTTAAGGACTTAATATCCAACTTCAGAGAGGAGGTCAAATCAGAGATCCGGCAGGTGACGACAGAACTATCCACAGAAATTAAGAAGGTGGATGATAAAACAACAAAACTGGAAACTAAAATTTCGGAAATAATGCAACATAACAACAAACTGACTGAGGAGATCTTGGCGTTGAAGGACGAACAAGCCAGACAACAATTGCAACAGGAGGATCTGGAAAACAGATCAAGACGACAGAACATAAGACTGAGGAATGTGCCAGAAATGGTAAAAGACCTACACGCATACCTTAGCGATCTATGCGAATTTCTCCTCCCTAACATGCATCCGGAAAACTTGATGATGGATCGGTTCCACAGAGCCCTAGGCTTCCGTTCATCTCCGCAAGAACGACCAAGAGACATCATTGCCAGATTCCACTACTACTCCACCAAAGAATTATTCATGAAGGCCGCAAGAAAAGGTATTCCTCCCATCGAGGGGCACACACCGCTGCTTTTCTCTGATTTAGCCCCGGTTACCCTTGCCAAAAGGAGACAACTGAAACCGGTTCTGGACTGTATCTTGGCTCAAGGATGGAGGTACACATGGGGTTTCCATTTTCGCCTCAATATCTCCAAGGAAGGAAAATTCTTCACGGTTAGAACACTGGAGGAGGGCATCAACTTGCTGGCGGAATGGAACATCAAAGTCACAGTCGGTGAGAATCTGCAGTCAACAGAAAACCCAAGAGCGAGAAGTCCTCCCATGAACAAAGATACAGACTGAATACAATGAGTTGTCACCTATTTTGTTTTTTCTTATGTATTCTCTCACTTCTTCTCTCTCTCTCTTTATTTCCAAGCTAACCTGACAAACAAAGCTAACTGAATCATTTAACGTCTAGGTTCATTAAGATAGCACCCGCACCAGTGTAAGTTCTAATATACACTATAGACAGTTAACCCAGGCCGTAAAGGCATAATCTTCACACACCTAGAAGGTGTCCCTAAGGGCGCTTACAAATAGACTGCCACAAACCCCAACAGTAGGGACAGTTTAGGCGGACCAATTCAGTGTCAGTTTAGAGACACTAACAGGCCCACCAGTAAAATCCGAAGAGGACAGCAAACGCTCTCCTCATAGTAGTTTAAATTACCACACCTTAGTTAAGTAAGGATCACGATAAAGTTCAAATATACTAAGCGCTTTCCTGACCAACAGCGAGATATTTAAACAGACTCACGAACTTAGCCACCTTACCCAGGGTTAACATAGGGATTTCCACTGGAGGAGAAATAGGAATTAGCTCAGTTACTGAGCCAAGATTTTATAATCCCAAGGGATTGGGTACAGTCAGGTTGTCTCACAATCTGTTGTCTCTTTTCCTTTGAGTACAGGTACTCTTCCACACAGCTAGCTGCTGAGCGGTCTTCGGGGCGGAAACCAGCAGGAGGCACAAGATAACGAAGTCACAGACATCCCGAAAGGTGAGATAGCCAATTGCACGCACCAAAAGGTCATACACCTCATTAAGAAATATGGACATTGTCATTGCGTCACATAATGCTCATGGGCTAAACGAACCAGTCAAGAGGGGGGTAGCCTTGAGAAACTACCAAAAACTAAATCTAGATATAGTAATGATTCAAGAGACTCACTTTAGAAAACAAGCAGTGCCAAAATATTGGGGGGGGGGAGTCTTTACCCAAGCATTCCATTCTACCGCGGATACCAAACAAAAAGGAGTCACTATTTTGTTCCACAGAAGACTCAACTTTCAGTTAAGTAAAATTAAAAAAGACAAAGATGGCAGGTTTATAGCAGTACATGGGACAATACACGAACATAAGGTTTCATTCTTGAACATTTACGCCCCGAACACAGTACAAACGCCATTCTTTCAAAAGATACAGAAACTTACAGATAGCTGGGAAGACGGGCTTAAGATAATAGGAGGAGACATGAACGCGGTCCTAGACCCGCTCAAAGACAAATCAAACGACCTAGGTTCACAAAAAATCCCCACGGCGACCAAAACACTCAAAAATCTCCTAAAATCAAACTGCATGATTGATACCTGGTGAAACATGAACCCCACGGAAAGAGAATACACATTTTTTTCCGCCAGACATGGTTCGCTTTCCAGAATAGACTATATCCTGATCCCACAGAACATAACCGGGAACCTAACTGAGGCCTCTATCTGCCCCATAGCATGGTCGGACCACGATCTAGTCAAAATTTCCATAAGCAACCTCTTGCCGAAAGGCAATAACCCGAGGTGGTCATTAAATCCCAGTATACTGAATGATCCAATCACACGGGATAAGGTCAGAACTGCAATCGTAGATTATCTTGACCTCAACACAGTAGGAGAGATAGACATAGATGGAATTTGGGCGGCTCACAAAGCAGTGATCAGGGGAGTCTGTATACAAATTAGCTCATCCAAAAAGAAAAAGGACCAAGCACAAATTTTACTCCTAAACCAGAAAATTGCAGAAGCCCAGAAACTATTCATTAGAGATAAATCACGACAGACTCACGAGAATGTAATAAGATACAAGCAAGAACTAAACACTATTTTAAGAGGGAAAATGGTCACTATCCTACAGTGAACTGAAGCTAAATTCTTCAGATACGCAAACAAACCCGATAGGATGCTGGCCACAAGACTAAGAGAGAAAAGAGCAAACTCATTCATAGCCAAAATAATCACCAAAAATAGTTTTTAAACCGGATCAAATAGTAAATGAATTCAGACATTTTTACGCAGACCTTTATAGCAAATCACCCGAATCAGGCACCCCAACCCATAAACTAGAAATTGAAAATACATTAAGCAAACTAACAATACCCCAATTAGACTCTACCAAAGCCGAATCACTCTTAGTGCCCATCTCGGTCGAGGAAATACAAGATGCGATCAAATCCACAAAAGCACACGGGGCCCCAGGGCCAGATGGCTACTCTAACCTCTATTATAAACACATGAGCGACCTACTTAGCCCCACCTTACACAAACTATTTAACAGCTTCTTAGCAGGTGGAAGAATTAAACCGGAATTCTTAGAGGCTAAAATAATACTTATTCCTAAACCGGGCAAAGATCCAGCCCAATGTGCTAGCTATAGACCAATATCTCTGATCAACACAGATTTAAAATTATACACCAAAATCTTAGCGTCCAGACTAGCGAACTTGTTACCTGAAGTGATACATCCGGACCAGGTAGGGTTCATTAAGGGGAGAGAAGCGCCAGACAACACCAGAAAAATAATTGACCTTATTGACATAACCAAAAGTGATGGAGGGCGCGCAATGGTGTTGGCACTTGATACCGAGAAGGCATTTGATAGGTTAGATTGGACATTTATGGAAGCCACACTAAACAAATTCGGAATTCCGGAAGGTTTTCTACGAAGCATAACATCATTATATTCAGAACCGACTACGCAGGTTACATACCAAGGACACAACTCACTAAAATTCAACATCACGAGAGGGACAAGACAGGGGTGCCCTTTATCACCACTCTTATTCGCCCTTAGTATAGAGCCCCTAGCAATTGCTATTCGTCAGCACACGGACATATCGGGTATACGAGTCGGCACGATAGATCATAAAATAAGCCTTTTTGCCGATGACATCCTGCTAACAATATCCAATCCCCTGATCAGTCTCCCCAATCTATTCAAACTTCTGTCTAGGTTTGGCCCACTGTCAGGTTTCAAAATTAACACAAGTAAAAGCATAGCCCTTAATATATCACTTCCTCCCTCCACGGAAAAACTACTGGCCAATAACTTCCCAATAAAATGGGCCCCGAATTCTATCAACTACCTAGGCATACAAATAACAAAATCAACTAAGACCCTATATGAAGCAAACTACCCAACCCTCATTAAACAACTAACTAGAGACCTACACAGGTGGTCAGAACTAAAGATTTCGTGGTTAGGAAAGCTACATGCCGTCAAAATGAACGTACTCCCCAAACTGCTCTACCTGTTTAGAACTATTCCTATCTCGATATTAGCGATAGACCTGAAAAAAATACAAAAATTATTAATGAGTTTTCTTTGGAACAACAAAAAACCTAGAATTAACAGAGAAACAACCACTGCGACCAAGAGGGATGGTGGGCTTGGATTTCCAGACATTTCCAGGTACTTTAAAGCAGCTAGATTAGCACAACTAGTAAAGTGGTATATTAAGGACTCCCCCCCGGTATGGGTTCAATTAGAAAAACACATACTAGGGTCCAATGATTTAATCATGCGCCAATTACTATGGCTCTCAACTCAGCAGGGCTTCAAGTTACCCCAATCAATCCCATCCAGTGTGAGGCACTCAATTAACTTATGGAAGGATATAAATAAGAGGAACAGGCTATTTGGCCCAGAGTCAGGGCTCAGCCCCTTATGGCCACTGTCAACTAACCCCAAAATAAACTCTAATGCTCAATACAGATGGTGGATTGATAATAATTGCTCAATAGCGGCAGATTTACCGGTTGTTAACCAAAAATGGTCCACCACCGCCTTCTTAGAGGACAAACTACTACCTCCGGGGGAATGGCTTAACCTACTCACTATAAATCAAAGATTAATTCACATCACTAAGAATAAAGGAGGGCAAAATACATCATTATTCAAAAAATGTTGCATTAAATTCCCGGGAGGGAAAGGGAACATCTCCATAATATACAACCATTTAAGCGAGTTAGTCACGCCCCCTAAATTACACTATGAGTCAGCATGGGAAACTGACCTCAACATACAATTAGACAGAGACCAATGGAACAGCATTCGGAAACAAGCAAAAATCACATCACTTAACGTAATTATGAAGGAAAACGCCTATAAAGTTATCATGAGGTGGTACTTAACTCCAGTAAGAATGCACATAGGAAACCAGACGATTAGCGACACCTGTGAAAGGGGCTGCTACCAGAAAGGGACTCTAATCCATAAACTATGGGAATGCCCTATGATTAGACATACCTGGGTGGACACTTACAAAACCCTGGAGAATTTATGGGGTCAAAACTATCCCATGAGACCAGAAGAGGCCATTCTGGGTTTACCGGTAGAAGGGATGTCCAACTCAGAACAATTCCTAACCAACCAAATTTTCTTAGCAGTTAGGATAGTAGTAGCCGCCCATTGGAAATCACCCACCCCATTGTTTGAAGTAGTCTTAAACAAAATTGAGTTCGTTCGGTTCATGAGCATTTTGTCCGCTGAGGTTGACCATAACTACAAACGCTGGGCCTCCTGCTGGGCCGCCTGGGAGACAAGACGAGGCAGATGAATAGGGTGAGTGACACTTTTTCCCTCCAAAGGAGCTATTAAGGGAACCATATCAGGAGTTGTCTTAACTTACCCAACACCATTAGCCTCATACAGTAACCTAAACACAGAGTTCGCAACATATTAGTGGAAACCAACCAAGCTCAAGACAACAGATGGTCAGGAATCCAAGTTCATAAAAAATTTTTTCCCATAGTTATGGGACTTTATTACATATAGTTTTTTTTTTTTTTAATTAGTATTAAGTTAATTGAAAGCTAATACCAGCTATTATATTTCCAGAAAAACGGAAAAAGAGAGGAGTTTTGGACAGGCAGGTGACATTCTAGAAACCAGATATGTGAAACACGTTTATTGTTAATTTCTACTTACCATCACAAATGTTTTTGCTGGACTATGTTGTATGTCTGACCTGTCTAATAAAAATCAATAAAAAAAAAAAAATAGTTATTTTATTATTGTTGATTATACCTGTCCAGAAAGAAAAACAACCTTCTGGGTCGGTTGTAGAAAAGTCTTCTTTCCAAGTTAGTTTTTTGTTGAAGAAGATAACTGTACCTCTTGATTTTTTGGCATATTTTGAGTTACTAACTGATACAAATGTTTTTGTTATTATACTCTTTCCATCTGCCAATGCGTCTCTTGGAGACAAACTATGTCAATATTTTTTTTATATAAAGCATTAAAAAATATTGATCTTTTTCCCGGAGTGTTTAGTCCTTGAACATTTTGGCTTAAGACTCTTAATGTCATTCAAAGTCTCAGGCAGCTTTTAACGAGTTTAACAGCCCTCCCTCCCCATCAGTCCCTATCTCCCTTACCCTTCACCCAAGGTTACCCACCTGAAAGAAAAAGGGATGGGGTTCAAGAGGGAAAGGGAAGTGGTGAACTTTTCCTAAGTTCCATCAGTCCTTGACTGCCCTCAGTGGTGCAAGTTTCTAAAAAAAAAAGAAGAATCCTAGATGTTTTAGCTACTCTTTATAGTTCTTAAATTGCCTATATCTCCTTTTTCTGGTTGACATTGTAAAAAAAAAAATATATATATTTTTGTTAACTCTTCAAGGGGATAAATCTTTAATTTCTTCTTACTTTCTGTCTGCTCATATGGTAAAATTTAGTCAAGCTCTTTTCTAATCACCCAAAGGGGTATTAACCCTAATGGCTTCTTCTTTTCCCTCTCTCCTTCCCATTTCCTTTCTATTCCCTTTTCTCTTTCTATAATTTTTTATTTTCATACTTATAGGGAATTTTAATCTTAGTGTTTTCATATATATTTTAATCTAGCCTATTGTGATTTTTTTATATTACTTTAAGTGCTATTTTTTTATTATTATAACTCTTGAAGTATGATACACAATTAAATAATTACGGTATTTTACATCTTAAACTTTATATTCTTCTGCATGATTCTTTTTCTTACTTCTTTTTCCTTTACTCCTCCTCTATATTAATTATTTATTGAACTCTTCTCCTATGTCAAACCTTATCTAGAATGCATTTTCAATTATATTATAATGTGAGTGTGCTCTATGTTTTTTGTAATTAAAGTTGTGACTTTGTGATGTTCTATATCAATTCCTTTTATATATTTGTTATTTATCTAACTCCAGTTATCGAATTCATGTTTGAATTGTTCCTCCTATTGGAGTAATTAGAAAATTTCTATCTTTCTCCCTTCCTCACCTTCCCCCTGAAATGATACCAGAAACAGAATGTTAGGGCAAATAATTTTAATTCAGTCTATTTCAAATTCCATTCTTCAATACATTTTTGGGCCTCAAAGGGAGAATTTGCCACTATCCTCCTTTAATCATGAGTTATGATTAGTTTTGTAGGAAAACCCCATTTGTACCTTACATGGTTGTCCCTTAATAATTTAGTGGATTCAGAAAATTCTCTTCTTCTAGTAAGAGTTTCTCTTGAAAGATCAGAGAATATTAAGAGATTTTCATAAGGGGTATTAAGTTTTTTAGCCTCAAAGGCTTTTCTGAGAATCTCTTCTCTAGGCAAGGATGAGTGTAATTTAACAATGACATCTCTAGGAAGATCTCTATCTATTCTTTTAGAAAGTGGAATTCTATGAACCCTATCTACCATCTATTCAAGTGAACAATCAATTTTTAAAGTACAAGAAAGAAATGTCTGAATATACTGATTTAATTCTGACTGAAAAATGTTTTTGGATATACCTCTTATCCGAACATTGTTTTGGCGGGAATAAGCTTCCAATTTATTAATTTTAAGTTTGATATCTAGGACTTCTGTTGTTAGTTCTGACGTCTCTGTAGTAATTGTTTGTTGTTCCTTTCCGATCATATTATATTTAGATTAGAAAGTATCTATTTTCACCCCTAATTCATGTATTGCATTTGAGTTTTTAGCAATCTCTGCTGTTAGATCCTTAAGTAAAGAATTTTTAAATACTGCCAATATTGCTTTCATCGTTGTAATTGTAAGTCTTTCTTCTTCAGATTTATTTGAGATATGGCTGTCTTCATATTCTGTGACCTCTTCTAAACTAGTCTGGTTAGCTGAATGGTCTAAATTACACATGGCTTCCTCTTCCACATTAATTGTATCTAATTCTTTGTTTTTATTTCCTGGGGAAAAAAAACATACCTGGAGTTTTTGCCAATGCATTTTTCTTTTCTCTAGTTCTTGTTTTGGTGTTATGATTTTTCCTCTTCATTATGCTAACTTAGTGCAAGTTTTGTTTATTAAATTTAGGTAGTTTGTATCAGATTATGTCAGTCTATTAATACAAAATAAGATTATTACAAATCCCGTCAAATTTATCTTATCAATAAGTTAAAACTCTTTATTTTCTATTATGTATCTGAAAGTATTCTATAATCCGATCTGCTGTTATAAAATAATATACAACTTTGAACCAGAATAGACCTTATGCTGCTACTCGACTCTTACTATTCCAAGATGTCCCAGGTGTTTATGCACCCTAACATTTTTATACAGATTAAAGTTAATAATAATTTATGGTGTTCAAAGTTTACCCTTTATCATATATGTTTTTACAGATTCTCAGATCCTGAATTATTAAAATTTCATAAAATTCAATACCCTGTAAGCCAAATTTGCCACCACTAAATTATTGTTACAACCTTCCAACAAGGTTCCCATTTTCCTTTGATTTTCTTGCTTATCTCTAAGTTGTATCCAATACTCACAGATATTATTGCCAGCTATTACCTTATTTCAAATAATCAAACATATCAATATACAATAATAAAATATTCCAAAATGCTTTGAATAGAGTTACTAAGAGCAAAAATTATTCAATGGCATCAGTTGTTATAACATAGACTCTGATTATTTCCCATCGAAATATAATGATCCAAATTACAGATCCTTACTATTGGAAAGATTATTGTTACTTGCTACTGAGTTATTATGATACTTTTTATTCCGGTCTAACTCAAGAGTGGTAGCTCAATATTTAGCAATTCCTTCTAAGAATGTATGCTATGGAAATATACTATTAATTTCCGAGATCTTGGAAAGCATTTAAAATTTTCGACTAGACTCTATTATTATTGCAAAAGACTAGATTTCACTCAGTAATCAACAGTAATATTGCACCTTGTTATAGTATCTAGAATCTCATCAAATGTAAATCCCTGTTAGTCCTAATTGTCAATGTTAATTATTTTAAATATTTATATATAGAATGTTACTTCTTGTAGTATTTAAGAACAGTTCTGAGGTATATACAGTAACATCTAATATTATTGCACATTCTTAGAGTGTAGAGGTTTACGTCTCAAATTGATTAAATATTGCTTCCTATATTAATGCACATTTCTAAGGTTTATACAATAGCACCTGATATTATTGCACCATATTACGTCTCTAATAAGTAAGAAATTGCTTACAGTATTATTGCACAATTCTGAGGTATATACAGTAACACTTGATATTTTTGCACATTCTTAAAATGAACCATTTTTCTTTTTGCGTTAATAAAATATTGCTTCCAGTATTATTTCACAGTTCTAAAGTATATACAATAGCACCTGATATTATTGCACTTTCTTGGAGCAAACTATTTCACAACTCGAGTTAATAAAGTATTGCTTCCAGTATTATTGCACAATTCCAAGGTATGAACAGTATCACCTGATATTATTGCATGTTCTTAGCATGAGCCATTGACATCTCAAGTTACTAAATTATTGCTTCCAATATTATTGCAAAGTTCTGAAGTATATACATTAGCACCTGATGTAATTGCACATTCTTATAACGCTATGTAGCGCTATTCAGGAATATTCTGAGATGTCACAACTTTTGTGTACAAAAATATGGTTTCAACAGATAATACTAACGTATTCTAAAACACAATGCTGATGTATTCCAAGGAGACACAAATATCATAAAGTCCCAAAATATCAAGTCCCAAGTAGTGTGAAACAATACTCCCAATTGTTAATAATATTATTGCACAATATTAAGTTATTCCTGATGGCTTCCGCTGAAAAATCAAAGAGCTAAGTTGATCTAAATTGTCTCCGTTGTCATTGGGGTAATCCGAGATGGTCCCACCTGAAACTGAACCCTGTCACCACCAATAACAATGATAGAGATAGTCCCAAGATCCAAAAGTGTTATGGCACAGTACTGAGAAATTCTAAGTAGTCCTGTGTATTCTTACTCAGTGCTGGTATGTAGCAATCTGGCATGGAAATTACTGTATTGGACAGAGATTTTCCATAACTGCCAATATTGTAACACCAATCTGAAGGGTTGTTTATTGCCGTATGTATTGAACAAAGATATAAGTTCCCAAAGTACCACTGCTAATATTCTAATGTGCTCGGCAATTGGTAATTGCCTCAGATGTTGTTATACTGGATTGAGGTAGTGGCGACTACCAAAAATAATACTGCACAATGCTGTGGAGTCACACATTACCCTCAAAGTTATTGCATAATGCTAGGTAATTCCAGGGAGCCACGATACTTATTGTAGAGTACTGGGATATTTCAGGTTGCGACCCAAATTGTTATACGATGATGAAAAAGGATTTTGAGTTTGGCACAGGCTTTACTAGAGCATGCTAAGAGATTCCTGGATACAGCCAGTTCTTATTGCACAATGCTTAAATGATACATGCTGCTAACTAAAAATGATGCACAGAGACGAATATATCCAAGTGTCCCCTTTGTTATTTTTTTTTATTTGAAGTATCCTGAATGATACAGCGGATTACACAGACCCATATATAGGTTACACAGAAATGATCTGAAGAATCTCTGTTTTCCTGTGTTTCCTGTGCAGAACAATGTGCCTTATGTGAGTGATCAACTACTGTTACACTGCATCATTGTTAAGAGTTTTCTTCTTTATAGTGTCAGTTTATATTTTTGGCAGATGAGATAAGACCCAACACTAGTGATGTTGCGAACATAAAATTTTCGGTTCGCAAACCGCCGCAAATGTTCGCGAACCGGCGAACCCGGCGACCCGCCACAGAATTCAATGGGCAGTCGGATTTTAAAACCCACAGGGACTCTTTCTGGCCACAATACTGATGGAAAAGTTGTTTTAAGGGGACTAACACGTGGACTGTGGCATGCCAGAGGGGGATCCATGTCAAAACTCCCATGGAAAATTACATAGTTGATGCAGAGTCTGGTTTTAATCCATAAAGGCCATAAATAACATCCCCCTCCATCATCATCCTCCCCTGTATCTCTTTACCCCCTCCCTCATCATCCTCCCCTGTGTCTCTTTCTTCCCTTCCTCATCACCCTCCCCTGTGTCTCATCCCCCCTCCCTCATCATCCTCCCACCTCCCTCATCATCCTCCCCTGTATCTCTTTACCCCCTCCCTCATCATCATCCCCTGTGTCTTTTCCCCCCTCCATCATCATCCTCCCCTGTGTCTCTTTCCCCCCTCCCTCATCATCCTCCCCTGTGTCTCTTTTCCCCCTCCCTCATCATCTTCCCCTGTGTCTCTTCTCCCCCTCCCTCATCATACTCCCCTGTGTCTCTTTCCCCCCTTCCTCATCACCCTCCCCTGTATCTCTTTACCACCTCCCTCATCATCCTCCCCTGTGTCTCTTCCCCCCTCCCTCATCATCCTCCCCCTCCCTTGATGATAAGGGGGGGAAGAGACACAGGGATAAGTGTGAGGGGTGTTAGGGTAAGGGGTGTTAGGGATAAGGGTGAAGGGGTTAGGGTGAGGGGTGTTAGGGCTAAGTGTGAGGGGTGTTAGGGTGAGGGGTGTTAGGGATAAGTGTAAGGGGTGTTAGGGTGAGGCTTGTTAGGAATAAGTGTGAGGGGTGTTAGGTCTTAGGGATAAGTGTGAGGGGTGTTAGGGTTAGGTGTTAGGTTGATGGGTGTTATGGATAAGTGTGAGGGGTGTTAGGGTTAGGGTAAGGGGCGTTAGGGATAAGTGTGAGGGGTGTTAGGGTAAGGTGTGTTAGGGATAAGTGTGATGGGTGTTAGGGTAAGGGATGTTAGGGTTAGGTGTTAGAGTAAGGGCCGTTAGGGATAAGTGTAAGGGGGTATTAGGGTTAGGTGTTAGGGTGAGGGGTGTTAGGGATAAGTGTGGGGGTGTTAGGTCTTAGGGATAAGTGTAAGAATGTTAGGGTTAGGTGTTAGGTTGATGGGTGTTATGGATAAGTGTGAGGGGTGTTAGGGTAGGGTAAGGGGTGTTAGGGATAAGTGTGATGGGTGTCAGGGTAAGGGATGTTAGGGTTAGGTGTTAGGGTAAGGGCTGTTAGGAATAAGTGTAAGGGGGTATTAGGGTTAGGTGTTAGGGTGAGGGGTGTTAGAGTTAGGTGTTAGGGTAAGGGCTGTTAGGGATAAGTGTAAGGGGGTATTAGGGTTAGGTGTTAGGGTGAGGGGTGTTGGGGATAAGTGTGAGGGGTGTTAGGGTTAGGTGTTAGGGTGAGGGGTGTTAGGGATAAGTGTAAGGGATGTTAGGGTTAGGTGTTATGGATAAGTGTAAGGGGTGTTAGGGTTAGGGTAAGGGGTGTTAGGGATAAGTGTGATGGGTGTTAGGGTTAGGGTGAGGGGTGTTAGGGATAAGTGTGAGGGGTGTTAGGGTTAGGTGTTAGGGTGAGGGGTGTTAGGGATAAGTGTAAGGGGTGTTAGGGTTAGGTGTTATGGATAAGTGTAAGGGGTGTTAGGGTTAGGGTAAGGGGTGTTAGGGATAAGTGTGAGGGGTGTTAGGGTTAGGGGGAGGGGTGTTAGGGATAAGTGTGAGGGGTGTTAGGGTTAGGATAAGGGGTGTTAGGGATAAGTGTAAGGGGTGTTAGAGTTAGGTGTTAGGGTGAGGGTTGTTAGGGATAAGTGTAAGGGGTGTTAGGGTTAGGTGGTAGGGTTAGGGATGTTAGGGTTAGGTGTTAGGGATAAGTGTGAGGGGTGTTAGGGTTAGGGTAAGGGGTGTTAGGGATAAGTGTGAGGGGTGTTAGGGTTAGGGTGAGGGGTGTTAGGGATAAGTGTGAGGGGTGTTATTGTTAGGTGTTAGGGTGAGGGGTGTTAGGGATAAGTGTAAGGGGTGTTAGGGTTAGGTGTTAGGGTGAGGGATGTTAGGGTTAGGTGTTAGGGATAAGTGTGAGGAGTGTTAGGGTTAGGGTGAGGGGTGTTATGGATAAGTGTAAGGGGTGTTAGGGTTAGGTGTTAGGGTGAGTGATGTTAGGGTTAGGTGTTAGGGATAAGTGTGAGGGGTGTTAGGGTTAGGGTAAGGGGTGTTGGGGATAAGTGTAAGGGGTGTTAGGGTTAGGTGTTAGGGTGAGGGATGTTAAGGATAAGTGTAAGGGGTGTTAGGGTGAGGCATGTTAGGAAAAAGTGTGATGGGTGTTAGGTCTTAGGGATAAATGTGAGGGGTGTTAGGGTTAGGTGTTAGGTTGATGGGTGTTATGGATAAGTGTGAGGGGTGTTAGGGTTGGGTGCTAAGGTGAGGGGAGGATGATGATAAGGGGGGGAAGAGACACAGGGGTGTCCTTGCAGCAGAGATCAAAGGAGTGCTTCAGGACTGTATTGCACACTGTGTACAGTAGCCTAGCTATGGTTTTCCCTATTGATGCAGTATCACCTACACTCAGCCTCCTCTCAGTAAGACTGCAAGTTAGTTATGATTCCAAAATGGCTGCTGTCCATGAGTTAGAAGGGTCTGGAAGGCAGGGTATGATGCACAGGGTATGAATCTGTCTGCTGACTGTGAGTTGCAGGGTCAAAATTTGCTCAATGATAAAGTATAGGGGGCAGGTTGAATATCGCATATGTTCGCAGTTTGCCGCGAACGCGAACATGCTATGTTCGCCGGGAACAGTCCGCCGGCGAACTATTCGCCACATCTCTACCCAACACACTTGACTGGATCAAAATCCACTGTGTACCTGATTAGGTGTAATGTCTTATCACTAGGCAAGGGAGGTAACTGAGGGCATTTCTCAGGAGAAACAATATATTCTTACAATTCACTGTGACAACCCTCCTTTATAATCTATTTTGCCAAAGCTTAATATGGCTTTATAAGCCTACTTGCCAAAAGTTCTCTGATATTATTGATAAAAAGCTTCTTGTTGGTTAAAAGGTCCTGGGGCCTGAGGAGAGTGACTGGCGGGTGTTGAGCCACTCATAATCCAACCACAGATAACCAAGCCAGAGTGAAGAGTATATCTTTAGCAGTACTGATGCTTAAACAAGTAAAGTCAGTGTGTGTTCCATCAGGAATGAAAATATTTACTCACGATAGAGACGGCGTGCTTTCTCCTAACAGTACTTAGCTTTGTAAGGGATTCACTGTATTCAGCTGGTGGTGTTTGTGGGCCATGTGAATCCTCTCCTCACCAGGTGCCATTGGTGTGCTAGGTTAAAACCCTCCCTTTCAAGCTGTCCCGCCGACTCATTCAACAGCAGCATGGCTCTACAATTCGTCTGCATTGTTTTAAAGCCGTGGGTATGTAGATTGAGGCAGTTTGTAATCACTCCATGTAAGAGAGGCTAGACTCCTTTTGCTACTTGCACCACCAGGTTCCGCGCCAAAAACCCCATTAGCTGCTCATGGAAGCAGCTTCCAGGGGGTGGACTGACTTCCCCTGCCTTTTTTTTTTTTGGACCACTTTTTTTCAGATTTTTGTTTTGTTACCACACTGTATGTATGAAACTGGGATTGGATTACACAGTCAAGAGGTTTAATCATCTGTTTAGTTGAGCAGATGTAGACAAGTTGTAAGCGCTATGCACATTAATGGTTTCTTCAATTAAATGGAGTGATTTCTGATTCCGGTTGCAGTGGTGTAGTGACCACATGTGACCCTGGTAGGTGCTATACATCATGCTTATTGTAGACTATGACATTACCCCCTTTAGGTATCCCCTTTTTCCCAACAATAACCTCTTGCTCTCTAGGGATCCACCAACACCACACCCATGATATTAATGCAGAGTCTTGTCGATTTCTGATTGTGCTCTGTGTACAAAATAAAGCTTTGTTATACTATTCTCAATGTGTCAGTGTATTTTCAATGGTTGGGGTTTTGGGTCACCCACATACATCACATTTGTGTCATATTCCTATATCAGTAAACTAATGAGTCCTAGTTACTATGCAATGAGTTAATACATATAATAACAATAATAATAATAATAATAAACATAATATCATTAGTTAGCATATATATATATATATATATATATATATATATATATATATATATATATATAATAAATGGTTAACACACATGAAAAGTCCAATTCGGGAAGGCCTGATAGGAATATGATTGTTAGCAAAACACTTAATGGGAGGTCACCAATAATAATGGGTATACATCTTGGAACATTACCACCAGCAATGGAGTGGGACTTTCGAGGATGGGCGTAGCGGAAATTGAGGGTAGTTGGCTGTTGATCCACATGCCTCTGCACAACCTCCATGTGTTTTTGTGGCCCAAGGATTTCAAGCCCATAAAAAGTAACCTGTTTGAAGCCCACAAAAAAAGCCAATCATATAACAAATTAACTTACGATCTCACTTACAGGCTACAGTAACATACGATTGCTCAGTATCAGGCTCTTGATCGGCAAATATTACTTATTAGCACTAATTATTCTTAGCCTCCGATTGCAGATTACGTGTAACCTCCATGTTTTACTGATCTCAGTTACTATTGGATGCATTAAAGGTTTACTTAAGTATTGTCAGATCATATGATCACACCCCCTGAAATCTGATATAAATATAGATATAAAAGTATTTCATGATTTTCTATATTGTCAGTTCATATATTGCATAATAAAAATATAAACATCAAAATATAAAAGATGACATTTTTTAAAGGTGATATAATCTATAAAGTTAATTAATTGAATATATAGAGGAAAGAACAGACACCTTTAAGTTCCAATCACAAGTTATAAACCCCTCCAGCCATGTAAATTGGCATATATGTAATCAGTCCTTTATGTATATATGTACAGATATATTTTTTGGCTACTTTATTGATATATTTGGCACCCTCAATACATATTCAATGATATATATTTGCCAATTCATATGATAATTGATTGAGAAACTTACTTGTTGATAGATGCCATTATATATTGAATCAATTGGATCAACTTTCTATTTATATTGTATTTACATTTTTTATTGTTTGTAAATAAAAGTTATATTTTAATATATTTCTATAATCAATTCTACACTTTTTTAAATATGATTACACATATGTCAATTTACATGGCTGGAGAGGTTTATAACTTGTGATTGGAACTTAAAGGTGTCTGTTCTTTCATCTATATATTCATTTCTGTTATATTATACACTGCTGATCACATTAGTTATTCCTTATGTTTAAATATGCATGGATATTGATGCTATATATTAGCCATTCCCAATTTACATAAGGAGACTCCTATAATTGTTGTTCACCTAACCCTATTTTTCATTGAATTTATGGCTATTTATGATAGCATTCTTGGTGATTATCAACGATTTTTAGCCATTATACTGTATTTAATGGCGACCATTGATTTAGATTCAGATTACCGGTCAAGGACCAATAAAAGAAGTGAAGGAATTGAGCAAGCTTTTGACCAATGTAAAATAGATGATTTAAATGGAGACTGGCAAATTGGCCTAAGAAATTTGGACACTCTTTTGAGAAAACAATTGCATTCCTTTTGGAACAAGACATGCCATGACAAATACTTAGCCAAACATCTAATTCCCAGGGGACTTAGAATCAAAGTTTTTCCTTCCTTTACCTTTCATTTGACCACCTATAAAGAGAGATGGGAACAGGCACTTATGACCTGTTCAGAAACACTTCTAGCCATACTTTCTGACTACGAGACAGAGATACAAATAGGATTAGACAAAGAAATCCATGAATTAAATAAAAATTTAAAACAGTTTGAAACTTTGGAAGATTTCAAGAAATGTTATCGTAAGATACAATCTGATCTTGATAAAAGGGAAGTAGATATTATTGATCTAAATAGACAGAAGTATGATAGAGACCAACATGATTTTGAGGTGGGTAATATTTTTGATTGGACGCACAAATCCAACCAAAGGAGGAGAACAAGAACTAAAAGAGACACCCCAAGGTTCTCTCATCTTTCCTCATCAGAGTTTGATACATCTGCTACTGATGATGAGGATAAAAGGAAGAAAAATCAGGGAGATTTCAACCTGATTTTTTAGATTACAGACAACGATTGAGGTCAGCAAAACATCCGACGTATCCCTTAGAGGAACGGTTAGATCCTCAGAGAGGCGAAAATCTAAGAGATTACCAAAGATGGGAACCGAGGGGGAGGGACTCACAAATTCTGACAAGACAATGGTCAAGAAGGCAGAGGTAAAGAAGGATGATGATTTACAGATTATTAATTTATCAGATAGAATTCTTACATCATCACAGATATCTCTTTTACACAGAGGACTTACTTTTTCGCCAAGTGACAAATTTGATTTTTTTGGTATTTTCAAGGATTTGCATCTTTATGCTCGAAAAATCCTGATAAAAAAAATATTTTACAGGAACGATGATGTCCCCAAAGTCCCTATATCTGATTTGGAAATTGATGATACAGCAATAACCAGGGATGAACAAACAATACTGACAGACAAATTGAAGGTGAAATCTAAATTCAATCCCATACTGTCAAGTTGTCCTGCAGTGGATGTTTTTGTGAAATCTGTGACTAAAGATCTTGAGAAACTCATTTCTAGTAATAAGAGTAATATTACATCTAATGAAAAAAAGGCTCTCAGGGAAATAAAAGACTGGGATGATGTGTTACTCAAACCCTCTGACAAAGGCGGCAATACTGTTATCTGGCCTGTTACCATGTATATAGAAGAGGCAGAAAGGCAATTAAACAATAAGCACTGTTATGAACGCTTATTTGGAGATCCAACTGATGATTTTGTCCAGATATATGATAATATGATCAAAGAGGGTAAAAATGACAATGTCATAAGTGCGAAAGAATCTGCATTTTTAACAATGAGTAACCCCAGAATAGCAACATTTTATATGTTACCAAAAGTGCATAAAAATCAGAGCAAACCTCCAGGCAGACCGATAATTTCGGGAAACTGAAGTCTGGGAGAGATAGCTAGTCAATTTTTGGATTCAAAACTAAGGTCATTTGTTTTAAACTTACAGAGTTATGTCAGAGACACGATGGATGTTCTGAATAAACTTGATGGCATCCTGTTGTCCGCATCCTCATTATTTGTAACATGTGATGTAGAGAGTCTCTAAACTTCAATAGATCACAGAGCAGGATGTGATGCTATCAAGCATTTTCTTGATATGGATACGATTATCAATCAAAGCAGGAATGTCTTTCTAATTAGGATGCTTAAGTTTATTCTTTATCATAACTATTTTGTTTTCAATGACAAGTTTTATCTACAAAAACGTGGCAAAGCCATGGAGTCTGCAGTGGCACCAACCTATGCCAACCTCTATCTCGGATGGTGGGAAAGTGAGATAGTTTTCAATGATAGTAATATAATGTTCACAGAACATATATTACTATGGATAAGATATATCGATGACATATTTATTATATGGAATGATACAGTCCATAATCTTGAACAATTTATCTCAACTTTGAATAATAATACTCTCAATCTCAAATTGACACACACGATTGATCCTAATAGGATTGATTTTTTGGATATTACCATAATCAAGAATGATATGGGTTATGTGACCACGGACCTATACAGGAAACCAACTGCCACTAATAGCACTCTGCACTTTGAAAGTTCCCATTTCTTTCCAACTTTAAAAGCAATACCGGTAGGCGAATTCCTACGTCTGAGAAGAAATTGCTCCGACACCCAGATCTTTAAGAGAAGAGCCCTGGAACTCAAGGACAGACTAAAAGATAGAGGTTATAGTAACATGTTGTTGAAAAAGGCATATCAAAGAGCACTTCATACAACAAGAGAAAATTTGTTGTGTCCAAAATCTAGAACTAAAAATGATGGTCCCGTAAGATTCATTGGGACATACAGTGAGGATTCAAGTGACATCACTAAAATACTGAATAAACATATTAATATTTTACAGACTGATACAGTCATTAACAAATTTATAGGTGACCAAATTCAAATGGGATGGAGGAGATCTAAAAACATCAAAGATACGTTGGTAAGAAGCCATTTTGGTTAAAAGAAGAAAGGATCCACACATTTACCGAATGGAACTTTTGGATGCGGTCGCTGTATGTTCTGCCCCTATATGAGTAAAATTAATAATGTGACTGATGGAATGGGTAAAAGCATACCCTTAAAAGGGCTGTTTAATTGTGGATCACAAGGTGTGGTTTACTGTCTTGAATGCCCTTGCCCTTTGAGATATATTGGGATCACGTCACGCACTCTTAAGAAAAGAGTGGGCGAACATATTCGTAACATCTGTAATAGTTTTAGGGACATCACCAATGGAAAGAAATTAACATCAGTTGCCAGGCATTTCCATGAAGTACATATGTCCAAACCCAAATTACAATGCTGGGTGCTCCAAAAAATATCCTTAGGTATTAGGAGGGGAGATCTTGAACAAGAGCTTTTAAAAGCTGAGACAAAATGGATTTTGATACTTGATACAGTTTCACCCAATGGTCTTAATGAATATAACAATTTTGGGGTATATATCTAGAGTCAGATATACCAATATATAATGTAAGACTATTTGGATATGACTCAACTATTTTGACCCTAATATCTGACCCTATGATGTCTTGGGGATATAGTTTTATTTGATTTATATGTATTGCCCAATGGATCTCTGTATTTGTCTCCTTTTATTTATAAGGATCTAACTTTCTATTCTTAATTTTAATACATAGCAACAAGGGGTCTTAGTATCCATATCAGTGTTTTAGAGACGTATCTCATATATCTATACTATGCAAATGTTTGATAACAATCAGATGTATAGATCAGACCTGGTATTATATATGTATTGATTATGTTTCAGAAACCATGACAACGTATCATCAATATAAGATCTAATATTGCTTTTTCATCTATATTGTATTGGTAAATATCGAATCACATAGACAGTTTATCATTGTGTAGACTATATTATATATATTTGATTTTTAGATGTCATTTCTCATATCAAATTAAGTAATTTGTCATTTTAAATGATTACACTGGTTTAATGATCTAGTGTCCTTGCAGGACCTACTGCATTCGCCATGAGTCTCCATTTATGCACAAAAACTCGTCTGGGAGCTATAAAAGACCCAGACTACTATTCTAATGACACTGATCCTGGAGGAAGCGGAAGTACACAAAAGCACGCGTCGATCAGCTGTATTGCGGGTCGCCTGTTGATGACGTCACAAACAGGGTGTGCACGCTGTCTTTGAGCCATTTTTGATTGTGCAGTGATGTGCAAGCCTGTTACTAGGACTGGAAGGTAAGTGGAGCAGAGGGGATTAGTTCTAGCTATTTATAGTGTAGGACTTAGATTTCTTTGAGGGATAGGGGATAAATAATGGGTCCCCATAGATTTCTCATCAGGGCCTTCCACTATAAGTGTTAGATAGGGCCACAGTAATCTAATTTTGTCCCCTCTGTCTCCACTTCAGTCCTTTATGTATATATGTACAGATATATTTTTTGGCTACTTTATTGATATATTTGGCACCCTCAATACATATTCAATGATATATATTTGGCAATTCATATGATAATTGATTGAGAAACTTACTTGTTGATAGATGCCATTATATATTGAATCAATTGGATCCACTTTCTATTTATATTGTATATACATTTTTTATTGTTTGTAAATAAAAGTTATATTTTAATATATTTCTATAATCAATTCTACACTTTTTTTAATATGATTACATATATGCCAATTTACATAGCTGGAGGGGTTTATAACTTGTGATTGGAACTTAAAGGTGTCTGTTCTTTCCTCTATATATTCATTTCTGTTATATTATACACTGCTGATCACATTAGTTATTCCTTATGTTTAAATATGCATGGATAATGAAGCTATATATTAGCCATTCCCAATTTACATAAGGAGACCCCTATTATTGTTGTTCACCTAACCCTATTTTTCAAAGTTAATTAATTGACAGTATTGAAGAAAGATCTTTAAAGGAAATTGTATAATTACAAAGATGAACAATATGATGGTTTATAATATAGTTACATAGTTACATAGTAATTAAGGTTGAAAAAAGACTTTCAGTCCATCAAGTTCAACCTTTTAAGATCTCCTCTGATCTGCAATATGCGGATTAAATGTTAATTAATTAGTGGTTAATTAATTTAAAATCAATTATTTAATTATTTTTTAAATGTTTTTTTTTTTATTATTAATTAATCCAGAGGAAGGTAAACAGAAAAAAACAAACAAGTGAGACTTAGCCAATCATCTCAAAGGGAGAAAATAAATAAAAATAAAAATTAATTCCTTCTTGACCCCAGATACTGGCGATCGGATTTATTCCTGGATCAATACTGTCTCTCTAATTATCCATGATAACCCTGAATTCCCTTTTTAATTAGAAAAAAATCCAGTCCACTTTTAAAGATCTATTGAATCCGCTGTCACCACCTCCTCTGATAGAGAATTCCACAGATTAACCACCCTTACTGTGAAGAACCCTTTTCTTTCTTTAAGGTGAAAACTTTTTACTTCTAACCTCAAGGGATGTCCTCTTGTCAGTTGAAAACCTCTTGGCACAAAAAGCTCCCTTGACAAATCTTTATACTGACCCTGGATGTATTTATATAAGGTAATCATATCTCCTCTTAGACGCCTTTTTTCTAGAGAAAATAATTTATTTTAGTCTTTGTTCAAAACTTAGCCCCTCCATTCCCCTAATTAGTTTTGTTACCCTCCTTTGTACCCTTTCCAGCTCTAAAATGTCCTTTTTATAAAGTGGTGCCCAAAATTGTACTCCATATTCCAAATGAGGGCGTACTAAGTATTTGTATAGTGGTAGAATTATATTTGCTTCCCTTGCTTCTATAACCTTCTTAATACATGCTAATAATTTATTTTCCTTTGCAGCTGCTGCTTCGCTTTGAGCACTGTTTCCTAGGTGGTTGTCCACAAGCACTCCCAAATCGCTTTCAATATCTGATACACCTAGATTTGCTCCAGTAAGATTATAAATTGCTTGGCTATTTTTCCTTCCCAGATGCATAACTTTACATTTATTCTTATTAAATCTCATCTGCCATTTAGATGCCCATTCCTCAATTTTATGTAAATCCCTTTGGAGGGAAAGCACATCATTATCTGATTTAATTACCTTCCACAGTCCAATCCTACCTCTAAGTCATTAATAAATACGTTAAAAAGGAGAATAATATTGAACCCCACTTACCACATTAGTCCAATCGGAGTATGTTCCATTTGTAACAACCCTTTGCTTCCAGTCTTTTAGCCAGTTCTCAATCCATGAGCAGATATTTACTGCAATTCCTGTATCTCTTAGTTTGCACAATAGTCTCCCATGTGGTACTGTATCAAAAGCCTTTGCAAGATCCAAAAAGACTACATCCACTGAGTTTCCTTGATCCAGGTTCCTACTAACCTCCTCATAGAAACTAATTAGATTTGTTTGACATGACCTATCCCTCATAAATCCATGTTGACTCCTATTTATAATCCTGTTCAAATAGATATATTCTTGTACATTATCCCTTATTAACCCTTCTAAAGGCTTCCCCACTACAGAAGTGAGGCTCACTGGTCTATAATTACCCCGGATTTGCTCTTGCTCCCTTTTTAAATATAGGTATTACATCTGCTTTTCGCCAGTATTCTGGTAGAGACCCTGTGTTGATGGAATCTTGAAAAATTAAATATAATGATTTGGCTATTACAGAACCCAGTTCCCTCAGTACCCGTGGATCTATTCTATCAGGACCCGGGGCTTTATTATATTAACAGTTATTTTTTCCAACCGCTTTTGGATTACTCCCTGTGTTAACCAATTAGTTGGCAAAGGTAGTGTAGCCCCCATTATGTTGCAGTGTCCCAACCACTGGTACCTCCCTTGTGTATTCTGAAGAAAAAAACCTATTTAGCTCATCTGCGTTTTCCTGGTAACTAATTTTCAGATGGCCTGTTTCACATTCTAATGTTCCTATAGCTTCCTTCCTCGCCTTCTTCCCATTAATATACTTAAAAATATTTTAGGGTTAGTCTTACTCTCTTTTGCAATTCATTTTTATTTTCTATTTTAGCCAGTCTAATAGCGCTTTTGCAAGCCTTGTTGATTTCCTTGTACTCCCGTAAAGCAGTCTCTGTCCCCTCTTGTTTGTATAAATGCTTTTTTTCTCTCCGTATCTTGATCTTTAAATCATTGTTAAGCCACATTGGATGGGATTTACTCCTTTTACTTTTATTCCCTCATGGTATATGCCGATGTGTATGTATATTTAGTAAGGATTTAAATGTTGTCCATTTATGTTCAGTGTTTTTACCTATCAGTTCTCTGTCCCAATCTATACTTTGTATTGCTACCCTTAGACCATTAAAATCTGCCCTTTTAAAATAAAAAGTTTTTGTTGGCCCCTTAAAATTTAGTTTTTTTAATTCAATCTCAAATGAGACTGTGTTGTGATCACTGTTTCCCAAAGGTTGCCCAATTCCAACATTTGATACTATATCAATATTATTTGTGATGACTAAATCTAAGATAGCTTCATTTCTAGTAGGTTATTGTATAACCTGGGCCAGATAATGATCCCTGAGCGTACTGAATAACCTGCTCTCCTTAACTAAACTGCTGGTCTCATTTATCCAGTTTATTTCAGGGTACTGTATATACTCGAGTATAAGCCGACCCTAGTATAAGCAGAGGCACCTATTTTACCACAAAATACTGGGTCAAATGAGTGACTCGAGTATAAGCCGAGGGTGCGAAATGTGCTGCCCCAGTGTCCCTTTTGTGCCCTCTGTGTCCCCCCTCTCTCTCCCGTGTCTCTTCTCCCCTCTCCCTTCGCTGTGTCTCTTCTCCCCTCCCTTATCACCCTCCTCAACCCCCCTCCTCATTCTCAACTTCCCTCCTCAACCCCACTCCTCATCCTCAACCTCCCTCCTCATCCTCAACCTCCCTCCTCAACCCCCTCATCCTACACCCCCTCCTCAACCCCCCCATTCTCAACCCCCTCCTCAACCTCCACCCCTTCCTCATCCTCAACCTCCCTCCTCATCCTCAACCTCCCTCCTCATCCTCAACCTCCCTCCTCATACTCAACCCCCTCCTCAACCTCCCTCCTCATCCTCAACCCCCTCCTCAACCTCCCTCCTCATCCTCCCTCCTCAACCTCAACCCCCTCCTCAACCTCCCTCCTCATCCTCAACCTCCCTCCTCATCCTCCCTCCTCAACCCCGCCATCCTCAACCTCCCCTCAACCTACCTCCTCAACCCCCCATCATCATCCTCCCTCCTCAACCCCCCTCCTCAACCCCCCCTCACCCCCATCCTCATCCTCCCTTCTCAACCCCCCCATCCTCATCCTCAACCCCTCATCCTCATCCTCAACCCCCTCCTCACTTTTTTTTCTAAGACCCGCGTCTTGTATTTGTTTGTCGTAAGTCCGTAAATGTTGTGAGGTTCGCAGTTGGTGGCAAGGAGTGCCTTCGTATACAATACACCCCTATCTAATATACAATACATTCTATCTATCTAATATACATCCCCAATCTATCTAAATAAATACCATAATCTAACATACATCCTATCTATATAATATACATCACACAATCTATCTAAATAAATACCATAATCTAACATACATCCTATCTATATAATATACATCACACAATCTATCTAAATAAATACCATAATCAAATATATAATACGTGCTATGCTATCTATATAAAACACATACCCCTAGCTAACATACAATAAATGCTATCTATATATAAAATAATCTAATTCTAAGCTAAAATAAAATAATTAAGACCACTTACCTTTGCAGATGTCCATTCAGATCAGCCACCTAGGGGAAAAAAAATAAAAAAATTAGTGCAACACGTTTACAGTAAATAAATAAACATTCTAAACATTCTAAATATTATACTCACCTTTCCAGCATGTCCCATCCTTATTCTTTTACTCTTCACCGTTGCGGTATCTGTTAAAAAAAACATAACATTAATACACATACATAAACATAAAAACAAAATAAAATAAACATAATCTACATTATACTTACCTTCCCGCGATGTCTCTGGCCTCCTGCTCCTCTTCTGCCACGCCCTATAAAAAAAAAAAAAAAACTGAGGCTCCTGGAGACTTTTTTGGAAGAAAATAGGCAATGGCGCCATCTGATTGGTTGAAATCGCTGTCTATCAAATTCACCCAATCAGGAGGCGCCAATGTGTGAGCCATTCAGAAAGGGACACACCCTAAAATCCCACTCTGAATGGATAATGCACCTGTCAATCTTTATTTAAACCAATCACAAGGCGCAGATGCCTTTACTTAATCACAATGGAATACACCCCCACAGGGTGATTTGCTGGAGACATCTGCGCATTCTGATTGGTTGCACTGACAATAGCCAATCACAATGGAATACACCCCCACGTACTGATTGGTGAAGGATTTGAGCCTTCTCATTGGCTATTGTCAATGTCAATCAGTATTACAGCCAATGGGAAGGCGCAGATGTCTTCACCAATCAGTACTTGGGGGTGTATCCCATTGTGATTCGCTGATGGCAATAAAGCCTTCGGATTGGTTCAAATAAAGATTGACAGGTGCATTATCCAATCAGAGTGGTATTTTGGGGTGAATCCCTTTCTCATTGATTCACAATTGGCGTCTTCTCATTGGCTGAATTTGATAGACAGCGTTTTCAGCAAATCAGAAGCCACCATTGCCAATTTTATTCTGGAACACTGCGTATGAAGCTCATTAGCGTTGGAGACATCCGCCAGGGCGGATGTATGTGTTTTTTTCTTTTTCTTTAAAGAGAGCGGATGCTTCCGGGGCACAACACGAGGAGGCCGGAGACATTGCGGGGAGGTAAGTATAATGTAGATTGTGTTTATTTTACTTTGTTTCATGTTTATGTATGTGTGCTAATGTAATGTTTTTTTTAACAGGGGCCGCTCCGCAGAAGCAAAGATGGAGGAGGACGTGACATGCTGGGACGGGACATGCTGGAACGGGACATGCTTGAAAGGTGAGTAGAATAATTAGAATATTTAGAATGTTTAGTTATTTTATGTAAACGTGTTGTAATAATTTTTTTATTTTTTTTCCCCTAGGTGGCTTATCTGAATGGACATCTGCAAAGGTAAGTGGTCTGAATTATTTTATTTAAGCTTATAATTAGATTATTTTATATATAGATAGTTTATTGTATGTTAGCTAGGGGTATGTGTTTTATATAGATAGAAGGTAAGTGGTCTTAATTATTTTATTGTAGCTTAGAATTAGGGTTGCTATATAGAGATAGCATGTACTGTATATTAGATAGATAGGGTGATGTATAGTACATAGATAGTATTTATTGTGTATTAGATAGATAGGGGATATATATTACATAGATAGTATTTATTGTGTATTAGATAGATAGGGGGATGTATATTAGATAGATAGTATTGTATATTAGATAAGGGAGATGGATATTAGATAGGGGGATGTATATTAGATAAGGGAATGTATATTAGATAGGGGAATGTATATTAGATAGGGGAATGTATATTAGATAGGGGTGTATTGTATTGTATTTAATTGTATTGTATGTAATTGTATTGTATTGTACTGTATGTATTTGTATTGTATTGTATGTATTATATGTATTTCCTTTTCAGGTGTGTAATTTTTTTTTCTGTAGTGGGGGGGGGGGGGGGGTTGTAATGTATTTTTTTATTTTCTGTAATGTTCCTTTTTTATTTTTTGTGTCTTAGGTTTTTTTTTTCCTGTAATGTACAATTTTTATTTTTGGTGATTTTAGTTTTTTTTATTTTATGTAATGTAGATTTTTGATTTTTGATGACTTTAGTTTTTTGGATTTCTGTAATTACAGTGGGGGGGGAGGGGGTTATTAGGGGGTAGGTAGGTAGGTAGTGTAGTTGTTAATAGGTTAGTGTAGAGGGTGTTTAGTTGATATTTAATGTTTTATTGGGGGAGTATAGTGCAGTGTAGTGTTTATACTTAGTGTCATGATGGTCCTTGAGGACTGTCATGGCACTTATGTGGTTAATGTTGGGTTGTAACAGGCCCATAATTGTCATAATATACCCTTATGGGACTGATGGGGTTAAATAGAGGCTTATGAGGGTCTGGATAGACCCCCATAAGTGACCGGGTTAAAATGGTGTAGTGCTTACACTTTGGGTCATGAGGGTCCTGGATGACCCTCATGGCACTTTACAGTGTTATTACATGTGTTCATTACTGTGTTAGAGGGGTCTATATAGTTGAGGCACACAGTACACTCACATTGTGTGGCAAACAGCATTTCAACACTTTATTTTATTGTCGGGCAAGTCGCTAGTCACATATATAGTTCTCAGCAATACGGGTTGTTGCTAACGCCTTTTGCGGGCTCACATATCGGGCCCACCGCAACTGCGGCCCTTGTGAAGCGAGGGCTGCAGTAGCTGGCTAGGAGCCCCTTGCGCTGGTGGAGATGAGCACCATAGGCGCTCATCCCTACGATACTGTACAACTTTCGGCTCGCAAATATGGGTCCGCATTTGCGGAGGTGGAGGCTCTACGGCGCCCACAGAAGCGGCACTTTGAAAACAAATAAACTAACACGCAATGACGAACTACGGAGGGGCCACATTTGCAGAGGTGGAGGCTCTACGGTGCCTCACAACCGCTTACAAATGCCCACAGAAGCAACACTTTGAAAAAAAACAGCAAACACGCGATTACGAACTACGGACTTTCACAAAAAAATACGAGCCACGGGACTTACTAAAAAAAGAATTGCAGACTTACACAAAATAATTACGACCTGCGGGACTCAGAAACAATCCATTACGGACTCGCAAAAATACGACCTGTATTGTATTGTATGTATTCTATATGTATTTTCTTTTCAGGTGTTTAATTCTTTTTTCTGTAGTGGTGGGGGAGGGGGGGTTGTAATGTATTTTTTTATTTTCTGTAATGTTTCTTTTTTCAATTTTTGTGAGTTAGGTTGTTTTATTTTCTGTCATGTAGATTTTTTATTTTTGTGACTTAGGTTTTTTATTTTCTTTAATTAGACTGGTGGGAGGTTGATTAGGGGGTAGGTAGGTAGTTTATGTAGGTAGTGTAGGTATTAATAGGTTAGTGTAGAAGGGTGTTAGTTTAGATTTAATGGTTTATTAGGGTGGGTTTAGTGCAGTGTAGTGTTTGTACTTAGTGTCATGAGGGTACTGGAGAACCCTCATAGCACTTACGGGGTAATGTTAAGCTTCTAACTGTCCCATGAGGGTCTTTACCTTATTGGACTAATGAGGTTAAATAGAGGCTTATGAGGGTCTGTATAGCCTACCATAAGAGATCGGGTTAAAATGGTGTAGTGCTTACAGTTTGTGTCATGAGGGTCCTGGATGACCCTCATGGCACTTATAGTGTTATTACATGTGTTCATGAGTGTGTAATAGGTATCTATATACAGTAGTTGAGGCACACAGTACACTCACATTATGTGACAAACAGCATTTCAACACTTTTTTATTGCACTGTCATTTTTGACGGGCAAGTCGCGAGTTAATTAATAAATCAATTTAAAAAAAATTGATCTAAAATATTGCCAACAACAACCGTATTCATGTATAGTAAGATTTCAAACACAGATATAAGTTTATGTGCCCTTAAATAATCTCAATTAAATAAAAAAGACACATTTTTAAAAATTACATAGCTTTTACTCAAATCTATTTTAAAACATAATTTATGCTTTTACAAAAAAAATTATATATTTCAATTTTTCTCACATTTCCAACAGACTCTGCCTCAACAGTGTCACTGAATAATTTTCAGCGCTGCACGGTTTCATGCGGACTGTTAAATCTGCAGAATTTTACACACGACAAAGAAAGAACAACAGGTAATATACAAAAATACATTTGCTTCAAAAAAATAATATGCTCTAACTAAAAAAAAATAATATATAAAATACGACAAAAAACACATTTTTCTGTCTCTTTTTCAACAGACACTGCCTGAAGAGTGTCGCAGGAAGATTGGCAGCAGGGGAACCTCTGTCATTTATACACAACTAAGAATTCATCAAGGGAATAGTATAACAAGTAAAAAAAAAATATCCTTTTTGCAAAATGAAAACCAAAAAAAACACAGTAGCCCCTAATGCCAATAATGGTGCACAACTTTTTTGTTGTACTACAATTACCCCTAGGAGCACTCTTTATAGTTACAAATCTGTGTCTTTGATATATACCTAGAGCCACCAGTATATATATTTATCCCCCTTGAAATCCGACTTAAAAAGGCATGGTTTATGATTTCAGTCTTAAGGTTTGAATTTGCAAGCTGGAGTCAAGAGATTACATCTAAACATGTATTTAAAAAAAAACACCCACAGCCAAATTTATGAGTTTGAGGCATTTGCGAGCAGCTAATAGAATATGGCCCTAAGATATTCAACTGATCACAGGCTCCTGAAGCATAGTATTAATGTATAAATACATCTCTGACAAATTTGCCCACATCTGGAGACTCAATACCACATTTTGTATATGTGCTCCAGTTGGTTATTCCTATCTTGCTGGCTTGTGTGAAAAAAAAACCCAACAACTATATGTTAAGTTGTGAAGGTATATAGAATGGGTTCAGTAGAAGGTGGAAATTATGGTCCAGTTTTTTAGTAGGAAATCCACAAACATGCGGTGAAAACCTTCTCTTTATGTAGCATAATCTAGTTTGTGAGCAATCACTCCATAGACAGTGTAGATATTCAGGCTGTGGGTATTTTTTAAGTGTCAATCAAACATGTTGTGGTTCAGCTGGTTAGTGATGCACGGGGTCAGTATAGTGTCTAAGCATATAGAAATAATAATGTACTATTTTAAATTGCACATCAATATTAAAATTACAAGGCTGTAGATGATTAAACACCACAATCAAAAGTAAATAAAAGAAAACATACAAACCCATAGAATGCCTTAAAAGGACCACTGTGTTCATATAATGAAATCATCCTTATGTTACACATCCAAATAAAAAAAATACAGCCTCTAATAAATCCCCTTTTATATACAATTATGTTGCTGTAGGGACTACCATTTTGGTTTCTGCTGATTCCTCAGGTGGGAGGAAACATTCTACATGAAAACTAAAAAGCTACTTAAAAGACTTTAAATTGTGTAATTTTACGATCTTAGTATTATGAGTTTGTCAAAAGAAATTCCCTTGATGGGAGGGATTTTGTATGATAAATGATAAAAGAATACATATTTTTTTTAGTTTAAAAGAAAATGATGAAGACTTTTATCATATTTGTAAAATATAATGTGCTGCTGAACTTTTAACATCTGTTGGGACATCTTTACTCTGTTTAACTGTTTTTATAGCCAATCAGAGAATCATAACAATAGAAGGAAACCCTATTATGAGTGGCTGCCATTTCAACCAATCAGAATAGGGGAAAATAGAGGCCTATGATTGGTTAAAGGCTAACCAATCCAAATGCACAGATTTATATCCATGCATTCAGATTGGTTAGACTTTAAATAAATCAGAAATTGTACTGGAGCAATTAAAATACTGAGTCCTAGTTGACTGAAATATGTTTGAAATTTTTTAGAGCCAATCAGAAGTGATAAAAATAGTATATAAGACAAAGGTATGGTCAGAAAGTCATATAGTCAGCTCGTAGTAGTTACGGTGCCATGAGGGACCATAGTGACCCCTGTGGTGTTGGTGTTCTATTTAGGTACCATGGGGTCCATGAAATCCCTCATGATATAGGGGTTAACTTTGGATGCCATGGTAGACCATAAGAACCCCATGCTTTAGTATATAACATGGTTAAAGATAGGTGCCATGAGGGTCTAATAGTTAGAGGCCCCCTAGGGGTCTATAGTGACCCCCATGGGATTAATGGACACCCTACTCCACATCACAAGTGGTGAGGAGAAGGGGCCTAATGGCCTTGGTTATTGATGGGGGAATCCTGGGGAGTACCTGGCCTCATAGAGGGTAGCGGGTATTGAGGAGAGATTGCGGGTGATACCTGAACTAATGGGGGTAGCCTTAATAGTGCTGGATTTGAGAAATTCAGCCTTCTCAGAATTTTCCTGCCTTTACATGGGCATACATACTTATGGTTAAAATTACATATAAACTGTATGTATTTTGATTATGTTACAGTGTGGTTATCTAGTAAAGACTCACCCAACCCCACCTAAATAAACAAACACAGGGGGTCTTGGGCAGATAAAACAGATAGTCAAAGTGTTTACAGCAAATGGTTATAGTTAATATAATCACCAGGATAAGTTTAAGGGCCTGAGCTCATCAGATGTATAGGGTTTCCCAGTAAGCAGGGGGGCAACCTATTGTTAATTAGTCCCTCTTCTATGAACCTAAGGATGGGGCTTACTGTGATTGGCCAGCCTGTGTGGCAGCAAATTGTATAAAATGTGAAAATTAATAAAGGTATGGCAGTTGTGTCTGGACTTACATAAACAAGTTGTTAGTGTCATTCTGTGCATTAATCCTAATTCTAAGGGATTATATGGTGTTCCTGATATCCTGGGCGTGGTTCCTGTTTATGGTACAAGCATCGGCCAATTCTGCTGGATAGGTTTGAACCAGGTTTTTACCAAGTCCAATTGAAGTAGCAGATTGTGACAGGTCCCCATATTTATTTTCATCCAAATCCTTCTTTTTCAAGCATTGTTACCCAGCTGTTAAAATAAAACAGTACTTATTATTAACAAAAAATAATAATTACCTCTTTAGACAAAAATAATATTTTATGAATTATTGACATCATCAGCCTTATTAAATTGCGATTCGGCCAATTGAATAGGGCTCTATATAAGCACAGAGCATATTTTTTTACAGAAGTTTTTAGTTAGTGAAGACCTTGCTTTTGGATAAAAGTTTACTAACTAAAAACTTTGGTAAAAAAAAACATGCAGTGTGCTTAAATAGAGCCTTTTTTAAATTTACTGAATCACAATTTAATAAGGCTGCATATGTCTGCATTATTACACAGCTATTTCTCTTCTCCAAACATTTAAATTTATGTATGTAATAAGTAAAAAAAATAATAGTGTGTAAAAAAATGTATATAATATCTGAATCTTTTCTAAATAATAATAATCACATATATAGTTGTGAACATGCGGGCAATTGTTAACGCTGCAGGCTTGCGAGCATGTGGCCCTCGAAGCGAGGGCGGCAGTTGCCGAAGGCGCTCTTTGCCAGCAACTAAGGTGGAGGCTCTACGGCCTCAAATGTGGTTACAAACCCACAATCGGCACTACCACGGACTTACGCTAAAAAAAATATGAGACGCAAAAATACCACCTTAACGGAAAAAATATGACCTTAACAGCAGAACCGCGCGCACAAAAAAACATTAAAAACACAATAAATACCCTAAAAAAAAACATAAAAATCTTACCCACAGCAAGGTGGGCTACCCAGGACCTCTGCAAGTGAAGTTACACCTCCATTTAAGTCCAAATTCCCGAGTTCATACACACGAAAATCCTCTAAGCGAGAGAAAAAATGGCCGCCAAAAAAAACGAGGCTCAAAGACCCAGGACCCCCAGCCACGTACAACTTAGCCAAGAAGGGATCTGAGATAAGCTCGGAAACCCGCATTAACTCCACGGGATCCGAGATAAGCTCGGAGACCCGCATTAACCCCACATTAACCATCGCAGTGGGGGTCCCGATCACACGCGATCGGGGACCCCTGCTGCAAAGAAAATTCAAAATTCCTGCGTTATGGGTCCGTAAAGGACCGTAAAGGTCCTTAAAGGACCCGTTATAAAAAAATATATATACACTATCACGCATGGGGCTCTATACAAAGCCCCATCAACCATTAATTAACCATGTCACTCTTGGCGGTCAATACAGACACCCATAAGCCTTTCATTAACCCTGTCACACAGGGGGGTCAATACAGACCCCCATAAGCACTTAATTAACCCCCTCACTCATGGGGGTCAATACAGACCCCCATAAACCCCTAATTAACCCTGTCATTCATGGGGGTCATTAAAGACCCCCATAAGCCCTTCATTAACCCTGTCACTAAAGGGGGTCAATACAGACCCCCATAAGCCCTTCATTAACCCTGTCACTCATGGGGGTCAATATAGACCCCCATAAGCTCTTAATTAACACCCTCACTCATGGGGGGCAATGCAGACCCCCATAATACATATAATTTACCGTGTGACTCATGGGGGGCAGTAAAGACCCACATAAGACCATAAATAACCCTGGCACTCATGGGGGTCAATACAAACCCCCATAAACCCTTAATTAACCCTGTCACTCAGGAGGGTCAATACAGACCCCGATAAGCCCATAACTAACCCCCTCACTCATGGGGGTCAATACAGACCCACATAAACCCCTAATTAATCCTGTCACTCACTGGGGTCCATACAGACCCTCATAAGCCTCTATTTAACCCCATCAGTCCCATAAGGGTATATTAAGACCATTATGGGTCTGTTACAACCCAACATTAACCACATAAGTGCCATGACGGTCCTCAAGGACCATCATGACTCTAAGTATAAACACTACACTGCACTATACCTCCCAATAAAACATTAAATATCAACTAAACACCCTCTACACTAACCTATTAACACCTACACTACCTACCTATCGCCTAATAACCCTCCACCACTCTAATTACAGGGGGAAAAAAACTAGTCACAAAAAATGAAAAATCTACATTACATAAAATAAAAAACCTAATTCACAAAAAATAAAAAAATCTACATTACAGAAAATAAAAAGACCTAAGTCACAAAAAATAAAAAAGGAACATTACAGAAAATAAAAAAATACATTACAACCCCCCCACTGCAGAAAATAAAAAAAAATTACACACCTGAAAAGGAAATACATACAATACAAATACATACAATACAAATCAAATGAAATATAATATAATACACCCCTATCTAATATACAATAAATACTATCTATCTAATATAGATCCCCCAATCTATCTAAATAAATACCATAATCTAATATACATCCTATCTATATAATATACATCACACAATTTATGTAATATACAATAAATACTATCTATCTAATATACATCCACCAATCTATCTAATATACATAACCCAATCTATCTAATATACAATAAATACTATCTATCTAATATACATCCACCAATCTATCTAAATAAATACCACAATCTAATATACAATACATGCTATGCTATCTATATAAAACACATACCCCTAGCTAACATACAATAAATGCTATCTATATATAAAATAATCTAATTCTAAGCTAAAATAAAATAATTAAGACCACTTACCTTTGCAGATGTCCCTTCAGATCAGCCACCAAGGGAAAAAAAAAAATCAAAAAGTAGTGCAACACATTTACAGTAAATAAACATTCTAAATATTGTAAACATTCTAAATATTTTACTCACTTTTCTAGCATGCCCCTGTCCTTCTTCTTTTCTTATTCTCCGGTGCGGCCCCTGTTAAAAAAAACATAACATTAGTACACATACATAAGCATAAAAACAAAAGGCCTCCTCCTATTCTGCCCCGCCCTGGAACCGCGCTCTAAAAATAAATAAATAAATATAACAGACATCTGCATTCGCGGACATCCCCGACGCTAATGAGCCTCCCGGAGACTTTTTCGGAAGAAAATAGGCAATGGCGCCTTCTGATTGGTTGAAAACGCTGTCTATCAAATTCACCCAATCAGGAGGCGCCAATGTGTGAGCCAATCAGAAAGAGATACACCCTAAAATCTCACTTTGATTGGATAATGCACCTGTCAATCTTTATTTAAACCAATCACAAGCCGCAGATGCCTTCAGCCAATCACAATGGAATACATCCCGACAGGGTGATTGGCTGGAGGCATCTGCACATTCTGATTGGTTGCACTGACAATAGACTTTTATCATATTTGTAAAATATAATGTGCTGCTGAACTTTTAACATCTGTTGGGACATCTTTACTCTGTTTAACTGTTTTTATAGCCAATCAGAGAATCATAACAATAGAAGGAAACCCTATTATGAGTGGCTGCCATTTCAACCAATCAGAACAGGGGAAAATAGAGGCCTATGATTGGTTAAAGGCTAACCAATCCAAATGCACAGATTTATATCCATGCATTCAGATTGGTTAGACTTTAAATAAATCAGAAATTGTACTGGAGCAATTAAAATACTGAGTCCTAGTTGACTGAAATATGTTTGAAAATTTTTAGAGCCAATCAGAAGTGATAAAAATAGTATATAAGACAAAGGTATGGTCAGAAAGTCATATAGTCAGCTCGTAGTAGTTACGGTGCCATGAGGGACCATAGTGACCCCTGTGGTGTTGGTGTTCTATTTAGGTACCATGGGGTCCATGAAATCCCTCATGATATAGGGGTTAACTTTGGATGCCATGGTAGACCATAAGAACCCCATGCTTTAGTATATAACATGGTTAAAGATAGGTGCCATGAGGGTCTAATAGTTAGAGGCCCCCTAGGGGTCTATAGTGACCCCCATGGGATTAATGGACACCCTACTCCACATCACAAGTGGTGAGGAGAAGGGGCCTAATGGCCTTGGTTATTGATGGGGGAATCCTGGGGAGTACCTGGCCTCATAGAGGGTAGCGGGTATTGAGGAGAGATTGCGGGTGATACCTGAACTAATGGGGGTAGCCTTAATAGTGCTGGATTTGAGAAATTCAGCCTTCTCAGAATTTTCCTGCCTTTACATGGGCATACATACTTATGGTTAAAATTACATATAAACTGTATGTATTTTGATTATGTTACAGTGTGGTTATCTAGTAAAGACTCACCCAACCCCACCTAAATAAACAAACACAGGGGGTCTTGGGCAGATAAAACAGATAGTCAAAGTGTTTACAGCAAATGGTTATAGTTAATATAATCACCAGGATAAGTTTAAGGGCCTGAGCTCATCAGATGTATAGGGTTTCCCAGTAAGCAGGGGGGCAACCTATTGTTAATTAGTCCCTCTTCTATGAACCTAAGGATGGGGCTTACTGTGATTGGCCAGCCTGTGTGGCAGCAAATTGTATAAAATGTGAAAATTAATAAAGGTATGGCAGTTGTGTCTGGACTTACATAAACAAGTTGTTAGTGTCATTCTGTGCATTAATCCTAATTCTAAGGGATTATATGGTGTTCCTGATATCCTGGGCGTGGTTCCTGTTTATGGTACAAGCATCGGCCAATTCTGCTGGATAGGTTTGAACCAGGTTTTTACCAAGTCCAATTGAAGTAGCAGATTGTGACAGGTCCCCATATTTATTTTCATCCAAATGATTGGATAATGCACCTGTCAATCTTTATTTAAACCAATCACAAGCCGCAGATGCCTTCAGCTAATCACAATGGAATACATCCCGACAGGGTGATTGGCTGGAGGCATCTGCACATTCTGATTGGTTGCACTGACAATAGCCAATCACAATGGAATACACCCCCACGTACTGATTGGCTGAAGGCATTAGCGCCTTCTCATTGGCTGTTGTCAATGTCAATCAGTATTTTACCTATCCGCCCAGCGGATGTCCCCGACGCTAATGAGCTTCCTACGGAGTGGTCCAAAATAAAATTGGCAATGTCGGCTTCTGATTGGCTGAAAACGCTGTCTATCAAATTCAGCCAATGAGAAGACGCTAATTGTGACCAAATGAGAAAGGGATACACCCCAAAATCCCATGCTGATTGGATAACGCACATGACAATATTTATTTGAACCAATCTGAAGGCTTTATTGCCATCAGCGAATCACAATGGGATACACTCCCACGCGGTGATTGGCTGAAGACATCTGTGCCTTCCCATTGGCTGTAATACTGATTGACATTGACAATAGCCAATTAAAAGGCAAAAATGCCTTCACCAATCAGTACGTGAAGGTGTATTCCATTGTGATTGGCTATTGTCAGTGCAACCAATCAGAATGCACAGATGCCTTCAGCCAATCACCCCGTGTGGGTGTATTCCATTGTGATTGGCTGAAGGCATCTGCGCCTTGTGATTGGTTTAAATAAAGATTGACAGGTGCATTATCCAATCAGAGTGGGATTTTAGGGTGTCTCCATTTCTGATTGGCTCACACATTGGCGCCTCCTGATTGAGTGAATTTGATAGACAGCGTTTTCAACCAATCAGAGCCTCATTAGAGTCGGGGATGTCTGTGAGTGCAGGTTTGAGTTCTGATTTATATATATATTTTTTTAGAGCGCTGTTCCAAGGCGGGGCAGAAGAGGAGGAGGCCGGAGACATCACGGCGAGGTAAGTACAATGTAGATTATGTTTATTTTATTTTGTTTTTATGTTTATGTATGTGTATTAATGTTATGTTTTTTTTAACAGGTGCCGCGCCAGAGAAGAAGAAAAGAAGATGGACGGGACATGACGGAAAGGTGAGTAGAATATTTAGAATGTTTAGAATGTTTATTTATTTACTGTATATGTGTTGCACAATTTTTTTTTATTTTTTTTTCCCCTAGGTAGCTGATCTGAATGGACATCTGCAAAGGTAAATGGTCTGCATTATTTTATTTTAGCCAAGAATGAGATTATTTTATATATAGATAGCATTTATTGTATGTTAGCTAGGGGTGTGTGTTTTATATAGATAGCATAGCATGTATTGTATATTAGATTGCGTTATTTATTTAGATAGATTGGTGGATGTATATTAGATAGAGATGTCGCGAATAGAGATGTCGCGAATAGTTCGCCGGCGGATTGTTCCCGGCGAACATAGCATGTTCGCGTTCGCGGCGAACAGCGAACATATGCGAGATTTGACCCGCCCCCAATACTTTATTATTGAGCAAACTTTGACCCTGCATGTCACAGTCAGCAGACACATTCCAGCCAATCACCAGCATACACTCCCTTCCACACCCTTCTACCTCATGGACAGCTGCCATTTTGGAATCAGAACTAACTTGCAGTCTTACTGAGAGGAGGTAGAGTGTAGCTGATACTGCATCAATAGGGAAAACCATAGCTAGGCAAGTTTATTCAGTGTCCAGTGCAGTGCTGAAGGACTCATCCGATCTCTGCTGTAAACAAAGCACTCCAAAAAGCCCTTTTTAGGGCTATAACATCATTTTTTTCCGTTTTTTTTCTGTGTAATCTAACTTCATTTGCCCTGCTAGCCCATGCTTGTAAGTGTGTGTGTCAGGCTCACAGCTTATACTGTGTGTGCACAACGCATACAATATAATATTGTTTACTAGTTGTCTACTTTTAAAAAAAACAAACTTTTATTTTCTTAAATCTAAGTGCATTTGCATAACCGTCAATCAAAGTTAATTTGCTTGACCGCTACCCATAGTGTGTGTCCTGCTTACAAGTACTGTGCCAAGTACTCAGAGAGCATGTTGTGTGCATGCTTGAGCTCCAAACAAAAGGCTTTTTAGGGTCTTAGTCCCTCAAATACAAGTTTTATTTTAACACCTTTTTGTTAATAAGCACTTTGTGCACAGTGTTGTTCATTTTTGGGAGTTTTTGTGGTTTTTTTCTTAGTTTAATTTAAGTTTTAGTTTTCTGGGGGTCAGGCTCAACTCTCTATCCCAGGAGAGTGAGCTGTCTCCTGGATACTTTGCCACACCCCTCCCTTAGCACTACACCTTCACTCCTGGAGCTTTGTTACTTTGACTTTTTTTCTTTTAAAAAGTTTATTAGGTTTTGTTGAAGTTTTGTTTGTTTGGTGTTGGGTTTTATGTTTTGGGGGAGAGAAGACAAGTAACATCTTTGTAGGCAGTGGGGGGGAAAACAATTAGATTTTTTGTCGTTAAGGCTTTTTTTTAACATCTGACACAGAGACACAGAGGGGTTAAAAAGCCTCTGTGTTCTCTGTGTTGTTGCATTTAGTAACACCTTGCAACAGGCCATTAACCCTTCCACTGCCAAACATCATCTCTCTCTCTCCCTTAGTTTTTGTCTCCCTTAGTTTTGTCTTTTTGTTTCTTTTTCACACTTTTATATTTTTTAAAAAAAGAAAACAGTAAAAAAATCATAAAACAAAAAATAAAAATAAATAAAACAAATAAACTAAAAAAAAAAAGGGTCTAAACATGAGGGATAAGACCATTAAGAAGCCTCAGGGGTCAAAAGGGGGAATAATGGCCCCTGGAAATCCTAGCTGCAGCACTGCACAGCATAGGCCCCAGGCAGATAAGGCAGCCCCAGCTCCTGGTGGTTCTGCCAGCAGACCTACCCCTGTGGCTAATACCTGGTCACAGGTGGTTTCTGCTGGCCCCAGTAATACCGCCGCTGGGGCTGAGGGGCAGATCACCAGGAAGCATGGGGTTAAATGTCAGATGTCTGGGGTCTACAGCATTGATATCTATCTGCGTGCTGCAGCTAATGTCATCAGCCCCTCTGTTATAGTAGCAGCCAGCAAAATGTACGGGAAAGCAGTTTTTTTTACCCGTACTCTGGCTGCTGCACACATTCTTATACAGAGAGGCATCACAGTGGGGGGATTATATGTCCCAATAGAACCCCTGGAAGGGTTGGGCACAAAAGTAACACTCTCTAATGTGCCCCCCTTCCTACCAGACTCCCTCCTGCGCCCCCACCTGCTAACCCTAGGGGAAGTAAAAACACCATTTATAAAAATTCCCCTGGGGTGCAGAGAGAGAGCACTTCGTCATGTGCTCTCTTTCAAGAGGCAGGTACAAATGTGCCTGCCTCAGGGCGCAGAAAACATAGAGGGGTCTTTTGGGGTTCCATTTGAGGGGGTGCTGTACAGGATTTTTTACAGCACTACGGAGGTGCAGTGCTATCATTGCAAAGGGTTGGGGCATACACGTAGGAATTGTCCTAATGTAAAGCATCATGCCCCAGCCCCAGCAAATGGCACCTCCGTCAGTACGGCACCCATCCCCGCTGAGCCCATAACAGCGGGGACCTCAAGGGTCATAGCCCCCCCACAGAGCTCAGGCAAGGAGGCCGTTCCTCAAGCCACCATCACGGCCTCCAAACCCCCTTCTTCCCCAAAAAAGCCATCTGTGTCTGTGGTCTCCAGCAAGACTGCAGACACGGGGAAAAAGGGGAAGAATGTCACCGTTCCTCCGAGTGTCACAGCTGCATCTCCCAAGTCCCAATCTGCCCCCACCATAATTACATCAGTTAGTGTGGGGGCACAGTGTAAGCAGAGGGATAATAAGCCCTCTGCAGGGGAGGCAGCTAGTGACAGCTCCTCTTCCAGGAGTGACGTCCCCAGGAAGAGGAAGCATAAAACCAACAGGGAGGTTGCTGATAAGTGGGAAGTGCTCTATAGTGGAGCACCTCCCTCTAAAAGCAAGAAGAGGAACAAAACATCTCCTCCTCATCCGGTGACATTGTCTGGCCCAGTTATTAAGCTCAGCCAGCCGGTGCCAGACCACACATCTCTCTCTCCAGACCCTATAGGGGTTAATGTGGAAAAGGGTCTGGAGGAAAAGCAGGGGCAAGAGGGTCTCCCAAGTGAGGCAGGGGTAGACAAGAAAGATCAGGTTCTGCCTCTGGCCTTTGAGGGGGGACTCAACAAAGCCCCTGCTGAATGGGTAGTCAGTGTCCCTGAGGTGCTGAGCTTCAAGGGCACCAGTCAGTCTCCTCCTCCAGTGTCACTCTCTAGTGACGTACCTCGGGCTTTGTTAGAGCCCCAGGCCGAGTCACTACTGGAGGGGGGGAATATAGGCATGACCCCCATTCAGGACCCCATGGATTTGTCTGTCAGGGGGGATGTGGCACAAGGGGAAGTGGAAATGGGGGGAGGGTGATAAAACAGGTTTTCCTGTTAACATCATGGGAGAGCCTGTCTACCCTCCTCAGCCGTCCACTGACCCTAACATCGGTGCCATCCAAGCTGAGCAAGCAGCGGTGGAACTGGCAGAGGAGGCATATAAAGCCTCCAAGGCTTCCATTAAGGAAGCCATGCTAGCCACTGCTGTCCAGCCAGCTACCCCTGAATGCACTCCTGAAGCTACAGGGGTGCAGCAGCAATCCAAGGGTCCATTATTTACCTTGAAGGGTGCTAAAGGGACTCCTTCTGTATCATCTAAGAGGGGGTCCCTGAGAATAAAGCTGAGGAAACTGACTCCCGCCGGGGAGGATGGAGTAAAAGCCCTCAGCCAAGAGGAGCCCAGGGGTGACCCACTAGAAGGAACATCAGATTCTGGGTGGGTTATCCCTGTCAAGGAAATAGATCTATTCCTTGAGAGCACCCTTCATGGACAAAAGAAAAGGAAGGTGCGGCTGGCCTTGGAGAGGTGGAAGAATATGTCGTTTATTCTCCACTCTCTCCAGCAATATCTAGTGGTCAGCACTAGGGCCAAGAATTCTGGGACTGCGGAGCATCTCCGCGTCCGGAAATTCTATAAAATGTGCGTGTCCTATCAGCAGTCTCAAGGGTCTGAGGAACGCACAATTCCTGACACGCAGTAATGGCTTTGCACATAAGCACGCTAAATACCAATGGCTGTCAAGACAGTTTCCGCAGGTTCCAGGTACTCTCCTATTTATATCAGGGAGGGTACTCTGTGAGCTTCCTGCAGGAAACTCACACCACTCCAGAGGCTGAGGCCTCGTGGCAACTGGAGTGGAGAGGCAGGGTCTTCTTCAGCCACTTCACATCGGCGTCATGTGGAGTGGTGACCCTGTTCTCAGAGTCTTTTCAGCCAGAGCTGCTGCTTGTGAAAGCTGTTATCCCAGGCCGTCTAATCCACCTCCGGGTCCGAGAGCAGGGTAGCATCATTAACCTAGTTAATATATATGCCCCTGCTGGAGGGCTCGAGAGAGTGAGGTTCCTCGCCAGACTGTCCCAGTTTTTGGAGACGGTTGACGCAGATGAGTGTTTGGTACTCGGGGGTGATTTCAACTGCACCCTCGACGCTCTGGACCGGAATAGTCCAGAGCCGTTCCCGCCTTCTGCGTCAGCCCTGCGGGAGATCATCGCCCGCTTCTCCCTGGAGGACATCTGGCGAGAGCAGAACCCAGGGGCATCAGACGGTTTCACCTACGTCAGGGTGAGAGCCGGTCTGGTGTCCCACTCCCGGATCGACAGACTATATATATCTAGTCACTATATGTCACGAGTCGGTTCTTGTGCCATTAGGCTGGCTCCGTTCACAGACCACAACTGTGTGTCTGTGACAGTGGCGCTAACGCCAACAGCGCCACGAGCCGCCTATTGGCACTTCAACAATGCTTTGTTGAAGGACCAGGGGCTCGTGACATTGATCCGGGAGTTTTGGACGGACTGGAGGGGTTGCAAGGGGGACTTTGCCACGTTAAAACTGTGGTGGGACGTGGGCAAGGTTCATTTGCGACTTCTGTGTCAGGAATATACCAAGGGTGCGAGTGGGCAGCGCGAAGCTGAGTTGGAGTCACTCCGGGGGGAGGTACTCCATCTGGAGCAGAGGCTGTTCACTTGTAGGGACCAATCCCTGCAGAGCGAGTATGTAGAGAGGAAGGGTGTCCTCTGTGACCTGGAACGACACCAGGCCAAGGGGGCATACGTGCGCAGCCGCTTAGGTTTTCTCAAAGATCTAGACCGCGGCTCGCGCCTCTTCTACTCACTGGAGAAAAAGGGGGGTAACAGTAGGCACATCACCTGTCTTCTAGATGAAGACGGTGCCCCCCTTACAGATCCGGAGAGTATCCGGGATAGAGCCCGGAACTTTTATAAAGATCTTTACTCTCCGGATCCCATTTCTCCAGACGCCTGCAGGGTGCTATGGGAGGGGCTCCCCACAGTCAGTGAGGGTGTAAGAGAGCGGCTTGATATACCACTATCTTTTCAAGAGCTCTCTGAAGCCCTCCGTGCCATGTCCTGTGAAAAGTCTCCAGGACTGGACGGACTGACTGTAGAGTTTTTCCAATTTTTCTGGGAGACTCTGGGACCTGATTTCCATCTGGTCCTTGGGGAAGCCCTGGAGACCGGGGAGATGCCCCTGTCTTGTCGCAGGGCAGTACTTGCCCTGCTGCCCAAAAAGGGGGATCTCCGGCTTATTAAGAACTGGCGATCGGTCTCTCTGCTCAGCACAGACTACAAGATTGTAGCTAAAGCCATCTCGCTTAGACTTGGGTCTGTGCTGGCAGAATTGGTTCACCCTGACCAGTCCTATGCGATCCCGGGCCGGACTATCTTTGATAGTATCTTTCTGGTCCGGGATCTATTGCATTATTCTCGCAGGACTGGTCTGTCACTCGCCTTTCTCTCTTTAGATCAAGAGAAGGCGTTTGACAGGGTGGACCATGGTTACCTCATAGCCACTCTGCAAGCGTACGGCTTTGGCCCACAGTTTGTGGGCTTTATAAGAACGCTGTACGCCTCTGCAGAGTGTTTACTTAAAATCAATTGGTCCCTAACAGCACCTTTGGTATTTGGACGAGGGGTGCGTCAAGGATGTCCCTTGTCTGGACAGTTATATGCACTGGCCATTGAGCCTTTCCTCTGCCTACTGAGGAAAAGGCTCACAGGGCTGGTGCTAAAAGATCCAGACATGCGGATTGTCCTTTCAGCTTATGCTGACGATGTGCTCCTCGTGGCCCAGGATCCAGTTGATCTTGAGCTGGCAAAACAGTGCCAGGAGGTATATTCAGCTGCCTCCTCCGCTCAGATCAACTGGTCCAAATGCACAGGCCTTTTAGAGGGTAATTTACAGGTGGACTCTTTGCCTCCCACGTTTCGTGACATCACGTGGGAGGCAGATGTCATTAAATATCTGGGGGGTCTACCTGTCCGCTGCGGACGCTTCCGTCCCAGACAACTGGAGGGAGTTAGAGGGCAGTGTCCTCTCTCGTCTGGGACGATGGAGGGGTCTAGCAAAAATGCTTTCCCTTAGGGGGCGGACTCTAGTGGTGAATCAGCTGGTGGCTTCTCAGATCTGGCACCGGCTGATTTGTCTGAGTCCGACCCCCGAGTTTGTCACCAATATCCAGAGGAATTTGTTAGATTTCCTCTGGATGGGAAGGCATTGGGTCTCTGCAGGGGTGGCAAGTCTGCCTTTGGTGGAGGGTGGACAGGGAGTAGTTTGTGTGTGCTCCCAGTTGTCCACCTTCCGCCTTCAGTACCTGCAGAGATACCTATATGCAGATCCCTCTCCGCAGTGGTGCGCACTGGCATCCAGCTTTTATCGCCAGTTGCGCAACCTGGGGTATGACCGGCAATTATTTCTGATCAGGGCCCGAGGGGTTTGGGAGAGACCCTCTCTGTGTTGCCGGCATACTACCAGGAAACCCTCAAGGCCTGGAGCATGGTCTCCGTGACCAGGCAGGGCGTGCCTTTGGGGGATGAAATATTCACAGAGCCCCTGCTATTTAATGCAGCAGTGGGGGCTCCAATGTTACAGTCCCCCAGTATCATCCGCCGCCTTAGTCATGCACGGATGACCCGAGTCGGGGATCTCCTGGAATACGGGCGTTCTGATTGGGTGTCACCCCAGGAGCTTGCGCTCCGTTTGGGATATGTGACGCCCAAAGTCTCAGGGCGCTTGCTCCAGGAGATTAGAGATGCCATCTCCCCCGACTCGCGCACCTTCCTTCGCGGGGCTTTGCAGGCCGGAGTGCCACATGCACCTTTCAACACCCCTTCTCCGGCTGTTTGCATTGGACACAAGCCCCGTGTTTCCCCTCAGGCTCCTCCTGTCCCCAACCTCTCGAGGTTGAGGGACATACCCTCGGCATGCTTTCGCGGCATGCCGAGGAAGAGCTTATATTCTCTCGTGCTCCATACAGTGCACTTCCTTGCCCTCGTGACCCGTCCCGATACCATCTGGAGGCGGGTCCTACCAGCTGACGAGGGCAAGAGGCCCCGGTGGAGGGAACTTTATTCTGATTTAGTTCCACGACCCACCGGGGACTTGAGTTGGAGAGTGCTCCATGGTGCACTGAGCACGGGAGAGTACTTAGCTAAATTCACGGACTCTCCCTCCACTTGTCCATTCTGTGGCAAGGGAGAGTCTGTGTATCATGTTTATTTTAGTTGCGCCAGACTGCAGCCCCTCTTGTCACTCTTGAGGGGCCTCCTCCTGCAGTTCTGGCTGCATTTCTCCCCTCACATTTTTATTTTTGGGCGCCCAGTGTCCCGGGGCAATAAGGCCAGGGACCTCCTCGTCAACCTGCTCCTGGCATTAGCCAAGTTGGCTATATATAAGTCCAGGAAGCAGTGTTTGATAGGGGGGGTTCCCTTGTCACCTGAGGCCATGTTCCTGGTGCTGGTGCGCTCCCGTATCCGGGCAGAGTACCACCTGGCTTTGTCTACTGGGGGAATGGATGAGTTTGTCTCCCAGTGGGCTGTAGATGGTGTGCTCTGCTCGGTATCCCCCCATCCGGTTTCTTTTTCTTTCAACCTCCTAATATGATTTTTATTTAGTTTACAGAAAATGTTTTCTCATAATTTTAAAATACACTGTGCCAAGTTCAACCAATCCAGTCTAGTTGGGGTACCAACAGTCCACATTTAAAAAACCCAAACTTTTATTTTCTTAAATCTAAGTGCATTTGCATAACCGTCAATCAAAGTTCATTTGCTTGACCGCTACCCATAGTGTGTGTCCTGCTTACAAGTACTGTGCCAAGTTCAACCAATCCAGTCTAGTTGGGGTACCAACAGTCCACATTTAAAAAACCCAAACTTTTATTTTCTTAAATCTAAGTGCATTTGCCTGACTGTCAATCAAAGTTAATTTGCTTGACCGCTACCCATAGTGTGTGTCCTGCTTACAAGTACTGTGCCAAGTTCAACCAATCCAGTCTAGTTGGGGTACCAACCGTCCACATTTAAAAAACCCAAACTTTTATTTTCTTAAATCTAAGTGCATTTGCCTGACTGTCAATCAAAGTTCATTTGCTTGACCGCTACCCATAGTGTGTGTCCTGCTTACAAGTACTGTGCTAGAGAGCATGTTGTGTGCATGCTTGAGCTCCAAACAAAAGGCTTTTTAGGGTCTTAGTCCCTCAAATACAAGTTTTATTTTAACACCTTTCTGTTAATAAGCACTTTGTGCACGGTGTTGTTCATTTTTGGGAGTTTTTTGTGTTTTTTTTCTTAGTTTAATTTAAGTTTTAGTTTTCTGGGGGTCAGGCTCAACTCTCTATCCCAGGAGAGTGAGCTGTCTCCTGGATACTTTGCCACACCCCTCCCTTAGCACTTCACCTGCAGCTCCTGGAGCTTTTTTACTTTGACTTTTTTTAAAAAGTTTTTCAGGTTTTGTTAAAGTTTTGTTTGTTTGGTGTTGGGTTTTATGTTTTGGGGGGAGAGAAGACAAGTAACATCTTTGTAGGCAGTGGGGGGGGGGGAAAGAATTTGAAGTTTTGTTTAAAAGGCATTTTTTAACATCTGACACAGAGACACAGAGGGGTTAAAAAGCCTCTGTGTTCTCTGTGTTGTTGCAATTAGCAACACCTTGCAACAGGCCATTAACCCTTCCACTGACAAGCATCATCTCTCTCTCTCCCTTAGTTTTGTCTCCCTTAGTTTTGTCTTTTTGTTTCTTTTTCACACTTTTATATTTTTAAAAAAAGAAAACAGTAAAAAAATCATAAAACAAAAAATAAAAATAAATAAAACAAATAATCTAAAAAAAAAAGGGTCTAAACATGAGGGATAAGACCACTAAGAAGCCTCAGGGGTCAAAAGGGGGAATAATGGCCCCTGAAAATCCTAGCTGCAGCACTGCACAGCATAGGCCCCAGGCAGATAAGGCAGCCCCAGCTCCTGGTGGTTCTGCCAGCAGACCTACCCCTGTGGCTAATACCTGGTCACAGGTGGTTTCTGCTGGCCCCAGTAATACCACCGCTGGGGCTGAGGGGCAGATCACCAGGAAGCATGGGGTTAAATGTCTGGGGTCTACAGCATTGATATCTATCTGCGTGCTGCAGCCATGTCATCAGCCCCTCTGTTATAGTAGCAGCCAGCAAAATGTACGGGAAAGCAGTTTTCTTTACCCGTACTCTGGCTGCTGCACACATTCTTATACAGAGAGGCATCACAGTGGGGGGATTATATGTCCCAATAGAACCCCTGGAAGGGTTGGGCACAAAAGTAACACTCTCTAATGTGCCCCCCTTCCTACCAGACTCCCTCCTGCGCCCCCACCTGCTAACCCTAGGGGAAGTAAAAACACCATTTATTAAAATTCCCCTGGGGTGCAGAGAGAGAGCAATTCGTCATGTGCTCTCTTTCAAGAGGCAGGTACAAATGTGCCTGCCTCAGGGCGCAGAAAACATAGAGGGGTCTTTTGGGGTTCCATTTGAGGGGGTGCTCTACAGGATTTTTTACAGCACTACGGAGGTGCAGTGCTATCATTGCAAGGGGTTGGGGCATACACGTAGGAATTTTCCTAATGTAAAGCATCATGCCCCAGCCCCAGCTAATAGCACCTCCGTCAGTACGGCACCCATCCCCACTGAGCCCATAACAGCGGGGACCTCAAGGGTCATAGCCCCCCCACAGAGCTCAGGCAAGGAGGCCGTTCCTCAAGCCACCACCACGGCCTCCAAACCCCCTTCTTCCCCAAAAAAGCCATCTGTGTCTGTGGTCTCCAGCAAGACTGCAGACACGGGGAAAAAGGGGAAGAATGTCACCGGTCCTCCCAGTGTCACAGCTGCATCTCCCAAGTCCCAATCTGCCCCCACCATAATTACATCAGTTAGTGTGGGGGCACAGTGTAAGCAGAGGGATAATAAGCCCTCTGCAGGGGAGGCAGCTAGTGGCAGCTCCTCTTCCAGGAGTGACGTCCCCAGGAAGAGGAAGCATAAAACCAACAGGGAAGTTGCTGATAAGTGGGAAGTGCTCTATAGTGGAGCACCTCCCTCTAAAAGCAAGAAGAGGAACAAAACATCTCCTCCTCATCCGGTGACATTGTCTGGCCCGGTTATTAAGCTCAGCCAGCCGGTGCCAGACCACACATCTCTCTCTCCAGACCCTATAGGGGTTAATGTGGAAAAGGGTCTGGAGGAAAAGCAGGGGCAAGAGGGTCTCCCAAGTGAGGCAGGGTTAGACAAGAAAGATCAGGTTCTGCCTCTGGCCTTTGAGGGGGGTCCCAACAAAGCCCCTGCTGAATGGGTAGTCAGTGTCCCTGAGGTGCTGAGCTTCAAGGGCACCAGTCAGTTTCCTCCTCCAGTGTCACTCTCTAGTGACATACCTCGGGCTGTGTTAGAGCCCCAGGCCGAGTCACTACTGGAGGGGGGGAATATAGGCATGACCCCCATTCAGGACCCCATGGATTTGTCTGTCAGGGGGGATGTGGCACAAGGGGAAGTGGAAATGGGGGAGGGTGATAAAACAGGTTTTCCTGTTAACATCATGGGAGAGCCTGTCTACCCTCCTCAGCCATCCACTGACCCTAACATCGGTTCCATCCAAGCTGAGCAAGCAGCGGTGGAACTGGCAGAGGAGGCATATAAAGCCTCCAAGGCTTCCATTAAGGAAGCCATGCCAGCCACTGCTGTCCAGCCAGCTACCCCTGAATGCACTCCTGAAGCTACAGGGGTGCAGCAGCAATCCAAGGGTCCATTATTTACCTTGAAGGGTGCTAAAGGGACTCCTTCTGTATCATCTAAGAGGGGGTCCCTGAGAATAAAGCTGAGGAAACTGACTCCAGCCGGGGAGGATGGAGTAAAAGCAATCAGCCAAGAGGAGCCCAGGGGTGACCCACTAGAAGGAACATCAGATTCTGGGTGGGTTATCCCTGTCAAGGAAATAGATCTATTCCTTGAGAGCACCCTTCATGGACAAAAGAAAAGGAAGGTGCGGCTGGCCTTGGAGAGGTGGAAGAATATGTCGTTTATTCTCCACTCTCTCCAGCAATATCTAGTGGTCAGCACTAGGGCCAAGAATTCTGGGACTGCGGAGCATCTCCGCGTCCGGAAATTCTATAAAATGTGCGTGTCCTATCAGCAGTCTCAAGGGTCTGAGGAACGCACAATTCCTGACACGCAGTAATGGCTTTGCACATCAGCACGCTAAATACCAATGGCTGTCAAGACAGTTTCCGCAGGTTCCAGGTACTCTCCTATTTATATCAGGGAGGGTACTCTGTGAGCTTCCTGCAGGAAACTCACACCACTCCAGAGGCTGAGGCCTCGTGGCAACTGGAGTGGAGAGGCAGGGTCTTCTTCAGCCACTTCACATCGGCGTCATGTGGAGTGGTGACCCTGTTCTCAGAGTCTTTTCAGCCAGAGCTGCTGCTTGTGAAAGCTGTTATCCCAGGCCGTCTAATGCACCTCCGGGTCCGAGAGCAGGGTAGCATCATTAACCTAGTTAATATATATGCCCCTGCTGGAGGGCCCGAGAGAGTGAGGTTCCTCGCCAGACTGTCCCAGTTTTTGGAGACGGTTGATGCAGATGAGTGTTTGGTACTCGGGGGTGATTTCAATTGCACCCTCGACGCTCTGGACCGGAATAGTCCAGAGCCGTACCCGCCTTCTGCGTCAGCGATGCGGGAGATCATCACCCGCTTCTCCCTGGAGGACATCTGGCGAGAGCAGAACCCAGGGGCATCAGACGGTTTCACCTACGTCAGGGTGAGAGCCGGTCTGGTGTCCCACTCCCGGATCAACAGACTATATATATCTAGTCACTATATGTCACGAGTCGGTTCTTGTGCCATTAGGCTGGCTCCGTTCACAGACCACAACTGTGTGTCTGTGACGGTGGCGCTAACGCCAACAGCGCCACGAGCCGCCTATTGGCACTTCAACAATGCTTTGTTGAAGGACCAGGGGCTCGTGACATTGATCCGGGAGTTTTGGACGGACTGGAGGGGTTGCAAGGGGGACTTTGCCACGTTAAAACTGTGGTGGGACGTGGGCAAGGTTCATTTGCGACTTCTGTGTCAGGAATATACCAAGGGTGCGAGTGGGCAGCGCGAAGCTGAGTTGGAGTCACTCCGGGGGGAGGTACTCCATCTGGAGCAGAGGCTGTTCACTTGTAGGGACCAATCTCTGCAGAGCGAGTATGTAGAGAGGAAGGGTGTCCTCTGTGACCTGGAACGACACCAGGCCAAGGGGGCATACGTGCGCAGACCGCTTAGGTTTTCTCAAAGATCTAGACCGCGGCTCGCGCCTCTTCTACTCACTGGAGAAAAAGGGGGGTAACAGTAGGCACATCACCTGTCTTCTAGATAAAGACGGTGCCCCCCTTACAGATCCGGAGAGTATCCGGGATAGAGCCCGGAACTTTTATAAAGATCTTTACTCTCCGGATCCCATTTCTCCAGACGCCTGCAGGGTGCTATGGGAGGGGCTCCCCACAGTCAATGAGGGTGTAAGAGAGCGGCTTGATATACCACTATCTTTTCAAGAGCTCTCTGAAGCCCTCCGTGCCATGTCCTGTGAGAAGTCTCCAGGACTGGACGGACTGACTGTAGAGTTTTTCCAATTTTTCTGGGAGACTCTGGGACCTGATTTCCATCTGGTCCTTGGGGAAGCCCTGGAGACCGGGGAGATGCCCCTGTCTTGTCGCAGGGCAGTACTTGCCCTGCTGCCCAAAAAGGGGGATCTCCGGCTTATTAAGAACTGGCGACCGGTCTCCCTGCTCAGCACGGACTACAAGATTGTAGCTAAAGCCATCTCGCTTAGACTTGGGTCTGTGCTGGCATAATTGGTTCACCCTGACCAGTCCTATGCGATCCCGGGCCGGACTATCTTTGATAGTATCTTTCTGGTCCGGGATCTATTGCATTACTCTCGCAGGACTGGTCTGTCACTCGCCTTTCTCTCTTTAGATCAAGAGAAGGCGTTTGACAGGGTGGACCATGGTTACCTCATAGCCACTCTGCAAGCGTACGGCTTTGGCCCACAGTTTGTGGGCTTTATAAGAACGCTGTACGCCTCTGCAGAGTGTTTACTTAAAATCAATTGGTCCCTAACAGCACCTTTGGTATTTGGACGAGGGGTGCGTCAAGGATGTCCCTTGTCTGGACAGTTATATGCACTGGCCATTGAGCCTTTCCTCTGCCTACTGAGGAAAAGGCTCACAGGGCTGGTGCTAAAAGATCCAGACATGCGGATTGTCCTTTCAGCTTGAGCTGGCAAAACAGTGCCAGGAGGTATATTCAGCTGCCTCCTCCGCTCAGATCAACTGGTCCAAATGCACAGGCCTTTTAGAGGGTAATTTACAGGTAGACTCTTTGCCTCCCACGTTTCGTGACATCACGTGGGAGGCAGATGTCATTAAATATCTGGGGGTCTACCTGTCCGCTGCGGACGCTTCCGTCCCAGACAACTGGAGAGAGTTAGAGGGCAGTGTCCTCTCTCGTCTGGGACGATGGAGGGGTCTAGCAAAAATGCTTTCCCTTAGGGGGCGGACTCTAGTGGTGAATCAGCTGGTGGCTTCTCAGATCTGGCACCGGCTGATTTGTCTGAGTCCGACCCCCGAGTTTGTCACCAATATCCAGAGAAATTTGTTAGATTTCCTCTGGATGGGAAGGCATTGGGTCTCTGCAGGGGTGGCAAGTCTGCCTTTGGTGGAGGGTGGACAGGGAGTAGTTTGTGTGTGCTCCCAGTTGTCCACCTTCCGCCTTCAGTACCTGCAGAGATACCTATATGCAGATCCCTCTCCCCAGTGGTGCGCACTGGCATCCAGCTTTTATCGCCAGTTGCGCAACCTGGGGTATGACCGGCAATTATTTCTGATCAGGCCCGAGGGGTTTGGGAGAGACCTCTCTGTGTTGCCGGCATACTACCAGGAAACCCTCAAGGCCTGGAGCATGGTCACGGAGCCCCTGCTATTTAATCCAGCAGTGGGGGCTCCAATGTTACAGTCCCCCAGTATCATCCGCCGCCTTAGTCATGCACGGATGACCCGAGTCGGGGATCTCCTGGAATACGGGCGTTCTGATTGGGTGTCACCCCAGGAGCTTGCGCTCCGTTTGGGATATGTGACGCCCAAAGTCTCAGGGCGCTTGCTCCAGGAGATTAGGGATGCCATCTCCCCCGACTCGCGCACCTTCCTTCGCGGGGCTTTGCAGGCCGGAGTGCCACATGCACCTTTCAACACCCCTGCTCCGGCTGTTTGCATTGGACACAAGCCCCGTGTTTCCCCTCAGGCTCCTCCTGTCCCCAACCTCTCGAAGTTGAGGGACATACCCTCGGCATGCTTTCGCGGCATGCCGAGGAAGAGCTTATATTCTCTCGTGCTCCATACAGTGCACTTCCTTGCCCTCGTGACCCGTCCCGATACCATCTGGAGGCGGGTCCTACCAGCTGACGAGGGCAAGAGGCCCCGGTGGAGGGAACTTTATTCTGATTTAGTTCCACGACCCACCGGGGACTTGAGTTGGAGAGTGCTCCATGGTGCACTGAGCACGGGAGAGTACTTAGCTAAATTCACGGACTCTCCCTCCACTTGTCCATTCTGTGGCAAGGGAGAGTCCGTGTATCATATTTATTTTAGTTGCGCCAGACTGCAGCCCCTCTTGTCACTCTTGAGGGGCCTCCTCCTGCAGTTCTGGCTGCATTTCTCCCCTCACATTTTTATTTTTGGGCGCCCAGTGTCCCGGGGCAATAAGGCCAGGGACCTCCTCGTCAATCTGCTCCTGGCATTAGCCAAATTGGCTATATATAAGTCCAGGAAGCAGTGTTTGATAGGGGGGGTTCCCTTGTCACCTGAGGCCATGTTCCGGGTGCTGGTGCGCTCCCGTATCCGGGCAGACTACCACCTGGCTTTGTCCACTGGGGGAATGGATGAGTTTGTCTCCCAGTGGGCTGTAGATGGTGTGCTCTGCTCGGTATCCCCCCATTCGGTTTCTTTTTCTCTTAACCTCCTAAAATGATTTTTATTTAGTTTACAGAACATGTTTTTCTCATCATTTTAAAATACACTGTGCCAAGTTCAACCAATCCAGTCTAGTTGGGGTACCAACAGTCCACATTTAAAAAAAAATGACAGGCAGAGGCAGGACACCCCGCAGAGGCCGTCGTGGTCGTGGTGCTGTGATTCCCTTTGGCCCTACAATAATGCCCAGTGTTCAGAGGCCAGTTACCCTGAACTTGAAAAGTTCAGAGGACGTAGTTGACTGGCTAACACAGGACACCCAATCTTCTACAGCTTCCGCTTGGAACATTGACGCACCATCCTCCTCCAGCTTAGCTTCGGGCACCTCTCAAGTTACCACTCACCCGCCTGCCGCCACCACCAACACTAGTACCACAGGCAATTCAATTGATCAGTCAGAAGAGTTATTTACACATCAGTTTGAAGAAATGAGTGATGCACAACCATTATTGCCAGAGAATGTAGATAACAGGGATATGTCTCAGTCAGGCAGCATTACACACATGTACGTACGATGTGATGATGATGATGATGATGTACCCGCTGCTGCTTCCTTTGTTCAGTTGTCATATACAAGTGAGGCGGGTGATGATGATGACGATGCGTCCGTGGATGTCACGTGGGTGTCTGCTAGAAGAGAAGAAGAACAGGGGGAAAGTTCAGATGGGGAGACAGAGAGGAGGAGGAGACGAGTTGGAAGTAGAGGGAGGTCATCGCAACGAGCTAGTGGCACAGTCAGACAGCATGCATCAGCACCCGGGGTCAGCCAGACAGCACGCCAATCAACGCATGCTGTTGCCACCACCAGAATGCCGTCACCGCCGAGCTCAGCAGTGTGGCATTTTTTTTGTGTGTCTGCCTCTGACAACAGCGATGCAATTTGCAACCTGTGCCAAAAGAAACTGAGTTGTGGGAAGTCCAACACCCAGCTAGGTACAACTGCTTTGCGAAGTCACATGATGTCACATTACAAACGCCAATGGGATCAACACATGAGTACAAGCAGCACACAAACTCAAAGCCGCCATCCTCCTCCTGGTCCAGCATCTTCATCCACATCAACCACTGCTGTCCTCCTTGCCCCCTCTCAACTCTCCACCACTCCGTCTCTCGTCTCTTGCTGTTCCTGCTCATCTCCTCACAGTCAGGTGTCTGTCAAGGGCATGTTTGAGCATAAGAAGCCAATGCCACAAAGTCACCCCCTTGCCCGGCGTCTGACAGCTGGCTTGTCTGAACTCTTGGCCCGCCAGCTTTTACCATACAAGCTGGTGGAGTCTGAGGCGTTCAAAAAGTTTTTAGCGATTGGGATACCGCAGTGGAAGGTACCCGGCCGAAATTTCTTTGCCCAAAAGGCAATCCCCAACCTGTACTCAATTGTGCAAAAGGTAGTAATGGCATCTCTGGCACACAGTGTTGGGGCAAGGGTCCATCTGACCACTGATACCTGGTCTGCAAAGCATGGTCAGGGCAGGTATATCACCTACACTGCGCATTGGGCAAACCTGCTGATGCCTGCCAAGCATGGAATGCGTGGCTCTGCAGAGGAGTTGGTGACACCGCCACGACTTGCAGGCAGGCCTGTTGCCACCTCCTCTACTCCTCCTACTCCATGCTCTTCCATAACCTCCTCAGCTGAGTCCTCGTCTGCTGCTGCGTCTTGCTCCACATCAACGGCACCCCCCCAGCTCCCCAGATACTATTCCACATCCCGGATACGGCAGTGTGATGCCATCTTGGGGTTGACTTGCCTCAAAGCAGAGAGTCACACCGGGCCAGCACTCCTGTCCGCCCTGAACGCACAGGTGGATCAATGGCTGACTCCGCACCAACTAGAGATTGGCAAAGTGGTTTGTGACAACGGAAGAAATTTGTTGGCGGCATTGAATTTGGGCAAGTTGACGCATGTGCCGTGCATGGCACATGTGTGTAATCTGATCGTACAACGCTTTGTCCATAAGTATCCAGGCTTACAGGACGTCCTGAAGCAGGCCAGAAAGGTGTGTGGCCATTTCAGGCTGTAACGGCTACCCCGGTAGTGAGAGGGTACCAGCCGTTGGAGACGTCCTTTTCCCTTGCAAGCTGCTGTGTAAAAGTGAAGTTGGTATAATCCCATCCAAGAGTTCCAGAGGGAAAGTCAGGTTCAGCATTAAATATCCATATAGAAGCACTGCGCAGTCTCAGAAGCCCAGACCACCCATATTGGACGACACTTTCTTGGTAGTCAAAGAATACTGTCTTTATTTTGTTATATGCAGAAATATATATACACCTCTTTCCACAGGTAACACACATGCCCATATTTGCCACACAATACACATAGGGACAATAGGTGAGCCACACCTCCCTGGCAACTTGGATACAATCAGACATTAATTAGATCATCCTTCCCTTTGTTCCATCTTCACAATGGGAACACTTCACACAATGGACCTCTCTTGCGTATGAAGAGTCTCTGTAATAGGATTATCTATTAGCCTAGTAGCATATCTACAACACAGCAATGTGATCATATTTTAACCATAATAATTAAATAAACATAAAACAGGGTAAAACAGTGATGGGTTCCGTTACACACCTCCCCCGTGACCATAAGCCGGCATACACGGTCTGATCCCAACGGATCGGCCTGGGGATGTCCGGACAAAACAATTTGTTGGTCACTTCTACAGTTTGACAACCCATCAGCATTACTGCAATTCACATTTCCTCACATTTCAAGAACAAAACAAACGCACACTTCATACAGCATTCACAGCAATAAACATTTCAAGGAGAGGGAAAATACATTTTACAAACTGGTTTCAGACAATTAAATAATGAAGCAGAAAAGCATCAGCCTTCCAAATGAACTGAAGTCCTTTAGCAAAACCGTCCCAAGTTGCAGAGTACATTCCTCCCCCAGCTCGTGGTCGGGCCCGTATTGTAAAGGGCCCACTGTTCTCCCCCTGTACACCCACCCAAAAAAATCCAGGATCCCATCCCAACAGTCCAGGATCCCAGTGTCCAAAAGGTGGGCCACAATCTCTGTCCCATAGAAACCTCTTTCCATATAAAACGTTCCCGCTCATCCCCTCTATCGTCGGCTAATGCTCTGTACTTTTGGAGGGTGGGGTCCTGTCTAGTTTCCCTCACAAGCTCTTCGGGGTTGTCCCACGCTATGGGTCTCTCTGTGGCGGTAGTGCTAAGTGTCTGCTTGTGGCTTACCTGGGTCTCCCGACCTGTTGTAGGAACGTCCTCGGTACGGGTCTGTGAGCGGGTGGTCACGGGACAAGCAGCAGCAGTCGTGGGTAAAAAGGCTGAGGCTAGAGGGCCAATATCGTTGCCCAGCACAACCTCAGCAGGTAAATTATCCATGATGCCTACTGTGGTCTTTCCCGACCCGACTCCCCAATCCAAGTGTACCCGGGCGGTGGGTAAGCGAAAAACAGCCCCCCCTGCGACACGAACAGCAACGGTACGATTAGATACATGTTCTGGTTTCACGAGATGTTTCTGCACCAAAGTGATGGTAGCGCCAGTGTCTCTTAAGCCTTGTGCTATCTGTCCATTCACACGCACCTCTTGGCGGTGATGCTGGCGGTTATCCGGGGAGGCAGCCTGTACGGGGTTGGCCTCATACAAGATTCCCAAACACTCCTCAGGGCTCCCTTTGATTTTCAGGCAGTGAGCAGCAGAGGGACGTGATGGCGGGGTCTCTGTGTGGGGTGTTGTGCGCCTCCATTTGTTATTGGCTGATCTCAAAGAGCAATAACGGGCAATATGCCCTGTGTTGCTGCAGCGATGGCACGTCATTTTGTAAGAATCCCGGGGTTGGTGGTTAGACCCCTGAGGCCGTGGCGGTCCTGGGGGTACTGGGGCCCGAAATTCTGTGCGTGCAGCGGGCATTGAGGTGCGTGGCTCTGCTCTAGACGTTGGTCGTGTGGACCCTTGGCTCACCTTTCTGGACTCTGCGTATTCGTCCGCTAGCCGTGCTGCCTCGGTTAAGTTAGCAGGGCGACGATCTCTCACCCAATCCTGTATGTCTGCCGCCAGATCTTGGAAGAAATGTTCCATCAGGAATAGCTGTAGTACTTCCTCTCCTGTGTTGGCATTGCACCCTCGCACCCAATGTGATGCCACCCTTTGTATATTGCTGGCCCATTCCATGTGGGACTCTGCATCCTTCTTTTTAGACTCCCTGAAGCGACGGCGATATGTTTCCGGGGTGACGGCATATCTGGTGAGCAGTGCAGCCTTTACCCGGCGATACTGCGCAATATCTTCCTCAGTAAGCGCCCGAAAAGCCTCATTTGCTTTTCCTGATAGCTTTCCAGCCAAAATAGTGACCCATTGGTCTGGTGGTATTTGGTGTAGTGAGCACTGCCTCTCGAAGTCAGCCAAATATCCATCAATTTCTTCCTCACTTTCCACAAACGCTTTGAAGGCAGTGAACGGTATTTTCTTTAGTGTAGCAGCGGGTGGGAGAGTATGAACTGTATGTGCCAGGGGTTGACTAGCTCTTGCCAGTTCAAGTTCGTGCCCCCTCCTATTTTGGATCTCCGTTCTCGCTTCCCGGAACAGCTGATCTATTAGCTCCACGGATGTTGCTGGGTACATGGATAATCTCCGCTGAACCAGGTTTGTAATTTCCTCCTCCTCGCTGACAGGGGAAGGTTGGTCCACGACCTCCATGGATCGATCCATCTCGTCCAGCTCCAGCAAGTCAGCTATCAGCTCTCTCCGTGGTCAGTTGTTGGCACTCCTTCCTCTGGTTTCCAAGAGATCCTTTAGTGTGGGTCTTTTCAGTTTAGCGTACTGGGATTCCATTCAGCACTTGCGTTGGGGATGAAAAGGACCATCCCACCTCTGCCAACCAATGTAACGGCTACCCCGGTAGTGAGAGGGTACCAGCCGTTGGAGACGTCCTTTTCCCTTGCAAGCTGCTGTGTAAAAGTGAAGTTGGTATAATCCCATCCAAGAGTTCCAGAGGGAAAGTCAGGTTCAGCATTAAATATCCATATAGAAGCACTGCGCAGTCTCAGAAGCCCAGACCACCCATATTGGACGACACTTTCTTGGTAGTCAAAGAATACTGTCTTTATTTTGTTATATGCAGAAATATATATACACCTCTTTCCACAGGTAACACACATGCCCATATTTGCCACACAATACACATAGGGACAATAGGTGAGCCACACCTCCCTGGCAACTTGGATACAATCAGACATTAATTAGATCATCCTTCCCTTTGTTCCATCTTCACAATGGGAACACTTCACACAATGGACCTCTCTTGCGTATGAAGAGTCTCTGTAATAGGATTATCTATTAGCCTAGTAGCATATCTACAACACAGCAATGTGATCATATTTTAACCATAATAATTAAATAAACATAAAACAGGGTAAAACAGTGATGGGTTCCGTTACACAGGCGTTCCTACACGGCCATGGCGCACTTTTCAGATATCCAGCGGCGAAACAACATGCCAGTGAGGCGCTTGATTTGTGACATCCCCACACGTTGGAATTCAACACTCCTAATGTTCAACCGCCTGCTCCAACAAGAAAAAGCCATTAATGGAGCTGGGGATATTTTTGCCACGTTACTGGACGCTCATGCGCATTGCCTGTAGGCTCATGCGTCCTTTTGAGGATGTGACAAACCTTGTCAGTTGCACCGAAGGCACCATCAGCGACATCATACCATTTGTTTTCTTCCTGGAGCGTGCCCTGCGAAGAGTGCTGGATCAGGCATAGATGAGCGTGACGAGGAAGAGGAAGAGTTGTGGTTACCATCACCACCAGAAACAGAATTATCAACATCGCTTGCTGGACCTGCGGCAATGTTGGAAGAGGATTGTGAGGAAGAGGAGTCAGAGGAGGAATGTGGCTTTGAGGGGGAGGAGGAAGACCAATCACAACAGGCATCCCAGGGTGCTCGTTGTCACCTATCTGGTACCCGTGGTGTTGTACGTGGCTGGGGGGAAGAACATATCTTCAGAGAGATCACTGAGGACGAGGAACGGGACATGGGTAGCTCGGCATCCAACCTTGTGCAAATGGGGTCTTTCATGCTGTTGTGCTGGTAGCAGGACCCTCGTATAAAAAGGCTGAAGGGGAACGACCTGTACTGGGTGTGCACGCTGCTAGACCCCCGGTATAAGCAGAAAGTGCCTGATTTGTTACCAAATTACCGCAAGTCAGAAAGGATGCAGCAGGTCCAAAACAAATTAACAAGTATGCTTTACACAGCATATAAGGGTGATGTCACAGCACAAGGGCAATATAACAGGGGAAGAGGTGAAAGTAATCCACCTCCCACGACCACGCCGGCAAGGACAGGATGTTTAAAAGACGTGTTGTTGATGGAGGACATGCAGACCTTTTTCAGTCCTACGCATCGCATCAGCCCTTCGGGATCCACCCTCAGAGAACGACTTGACCGACAGGTAGCAGACTACCTCGCCTTAACTACAGATATCGACACTCTGAGGAGCGATGAACCCCTTGACTACTGGGTATGCAGGCTAGACCTGTGGCCTGAGCTATCCCAATTTGCAATTGAACTTCTGGCCTGCTCCGCTTCAAGTGTCCTGTCAGAAAGGACCTTCAGTGCAGCAGGAGGTTTTGTCACCGAGAAGAGAAGTCGCCTAGGGCAAAAAAGTCTAGATTGCCTCACCTTTATAAAGATGAATAAGGGATGGATCCCGAAGGGACTGACACTGGGCGATACATTCGACTGAAAAAGGCCTGATGAGATGAGCTGCCTTTGGCTATAAATGGTCCACACGCTGCTGTATGATCTGTGAATGCTGGATGACTTGCGTGAATTATCCGCCACCAACTAGGGTTCAAGAAGAGGCAATGTTTTATGGCACTTTCTGCCTGGGGAACAAAGGTCAATTTTTCTGGCCGCTGCAACAGCAGCGGCTGCAACAATATCTAATTTTTGAATTTCAATTTTTATGCCAGAAGGCGTACGGCATGTAATGGAAAAAAAAGCATATTGAACAGTCTTGCATAACACAACAGTTGTGCAAAAATATATATTTACAATGAAGACATTTTGTTAAAATTAGGTGGCTAGGCCTTGTTTTTTTTACTTTTTTGGTTAATACATTTTCTTTTTTTTTTACTGTGATTGCAATTTTTAAGAGAAACCTAAGACATGGTAAAACAGACAATAGTAAAGTCCTATTATCTATCATCCCTCCAGCAGTAGCTTATTATTTACAATATCTAACCTGCTCAATCGCCCTTGGGTTACCCTTGGGCAGGCTTCAGTAGGCGACCTCTCCTTTCCTCGGATGATTTTGCCGCCGGTTGCTTCTGAAGGGTCTCCTCCAGGGCTCCCCCACTCCGGTCCTTCCCCCCGAGTCGCTTCAACCATTAACAAATGTTTTATTATATTAGGGGGGCACTAAATGGGGATGTTATCCAGGGATCCCAAATTGTCTGGAACTGGGTGATTCTATCCAAGACTACATGGTTAAATCTCTCGTTGAGCAGTAAATAGTTGATTTTTTTTATTAATTCCTGAAAGTTTTAATTTGGGGTTTTCCAACTACTAGCTATGTGTATTTTTTCTTTCAAAAAATATTTTATTAGGTCAATCTTAAACATTTTAGAAGCTAGTAAGCATGTTTCTTCCCATAGTCTTATGACTGCCGAACACTCCCACCAGACATGAATAAATGTAGCCTCATTACCACTGTTCCTAAAACATGAGCTGCTCCGTTTTGGATCCCATTTATTAGCTTAAAAGGAGTAATATATGTCCTGTGTAGGACCTTTATTGAAGTCTCAAGCAGACTATAATTTAAAGATCCCCTACTTAAGCCTTGCCAACTTTTATCCCATGTGCTATCTGCCAACTCGTTGCCCAAATCCCTCTCCCAGGCTTTGTATAGTCTGGTTTGTTTGCCCATGAGTTTTCATTAAATAGTTCATACATGAGGCTAATAATACCAGGCTGAAAGGGGGAATCCCTACATTTTTTGAGTAGCCAGGTGTTTCTTTGGGGGGTTCCCCTACCACTTATCGTATATATAAAATGATGTATCCTGCAAAAATTATAGTGTTCAGCCAGGTATAAATTGTATCTATCTCTCACCCACTCAAAGGTCATTATTTTGTCGTCATGCCACCATGGACCAACCCTTAGTAGGTTCTGAGACTTCCACCAACTGAGAGAGCTTTCCGGAAGATGTTTCTTAAAGTGGGGATTGGGTACGATAGGGGTAAGATCTGATACCCGAGTGTCCAGTTTTTGTGTCCAGTTCATCTCCGTCCATATTTTTAATGAGTGCTTAATCAATGGGGTTTTCAAGTTTCTCAAAAAAGTATACAGGCCTGGAATCCATATTACTGTATCCCATGTATAAGGTGACATGCTTACATTTTCCATAATTACCCAGAGCGGCTGATGTGTTTTGGAGAATGCGCCAGAGGAATGAAAGCCAGCTGCGCTGCCTTGTAATACAGTTTGAGATACGGGTCCCTACCCTCTTTTGGAAAGACTATGAGGTCGGCCTGATTCAATTAAGGGGGCATAGGTTCTCCATTTAGTATAGCGTTAAACAAAGATGTTAGGTGCGGGGGTAAGCAAGGGCTACAATTTCTTATAGTACAGATGAGTAAAACCGTCTGGCCCTGGGGACTTGCCAAATTTAAGATCTTGGATTGTAGATTTAACTTCCTCTTGGGATATGTCTAGGTTCAAGCTGTCCAATTGAGGTACAGGTATTTTGTGGACTTCTTGCTGTAATAGGAAGGACTCTATGTCAGATCCGCTGCAGCGGGATTGGGATGAATATATGGTCTGATCGAAGTTTTGAAATGTTTCTTGGATAGCATTGGGGTTAAAGGAGGTTTGGCCATCAGGTAGTCTAAAGATACCGTATATTATGTCCTCTCTTGGGGGGTAAAGACACTAATAATTCCTCCAATAAAATTCTGCTTTTTTTTTTGTGGGCAAGGTCCCTGGTTAGCCCCTTGGGTTATCTGTTAAAAAGAGTGGTGCAGAGACTGTGGGGGCTGTTAGCCTCCTTGTCCCCGTGTGGCCGTTTAGAATCCCTGCTGCTGCATGTTTCAGCTTTATTAAGGTGTAATTGTACAGCGTTTGACTCAAGTAGCTGCCTGTGCTGGGTCAGTTTGGCTTAATTGCTGGGCCCTTTTCCTGCCAAGATGGCGACCGTCAGTCCATGGGCGTCTATGTCCCCTTCACTACCTTTGTCCCCGCTTGTGTGCTTATTTGGGATGGCCCCCCTTTATATCTCCGGCCCGTGGCCTTGTACCATCTTATCTGCTCGCTGCAAGAACAACAATACCTAATTTTTCAGGCATGTGTACATGCCTAATTTTTCTGGCCTCTGGTGCTGCACTGTGGCTTCAACAACCAAACCCCAAAAAAAGGCACATAACAGGGATTAAACTGATAGGAGTAGTACTACTTAACACACCACTCATATCTGGTGTAACAGTAGTGTACATTTAAAACAAAACAAAAATTCTACTGTAATAGATTGCATAGCAGTTAGTTGTCTGCAAGCGTGTGTGTCAGACCTACAGCGTCTACTCTACCAACTTCTGCAAGTGCACAGTGCCACTCATATCTGTTGTCACAGTAGCTTGGACGCATCGTACCGATCTGTCAAAACCTGTAATGATGAATGAGGTCTAGAGTAGCCTGATTCCCTTATCCTCTACAGGTTGAGACCTAATGTTTGGGTGACTCCAGACCAACACATGAGTACAAGCAGCACACAAACTCAAAGCCGCCATCCTCCTCCAGGTGCAGCATCATAAGCCACATCAACCACTGCTGTCCTCCTTGCCCCCTCTCAACCCTCCGCCACTCCGTCTCTCGCCTTGAGCAGTTCCTGCTTATCTGCCCATAGTCAGGTGCCTGTAAAGGACATGTTTGAGAGTAAGAAGCTAATGTCACAAAGTGCCCCAAAATTAAAGTGATACGACCAACAAAGCATCTTTTTCCATCTCCTGGTTCTAAAAATCCAGGCCTTATACACGCCCCCTGATGGGTGACGTAACAAGTATTAAACTGATAAGAGTAGTACTTATAAACACGTCACTCATATCTGGTGGCACCTTTGATTGCACGTGCCGTGCCCCAAAATTGAAGTGATACGACCAACAAAGCATCTTTTTCCATCTCCTGGTTCTAAAAATCCAGGCCTTATACACGCCCCCTGATAGGTAACGTAACAAGTATTAAACTGATAAGAGTAGTACTTACAAACACGTCTCTCCTATCTGGTGGCACCTTTGACTGCACGTGCCGTGCCCCAAAATTGAAGTGATACGACCAACAAAGCATCTTATTCCATCTCCTGGTTCTAAAAATGCAGGCCTTATACACGCCCCCTGATAGGTAACGTAACAAGTATTAAACTGATAAGAGTAGTACTTACAAACACATCACTCCTATCTGGTGGCACCTTTGACTGCACGTGCTGTGCCCCAAAATTGAAGTGATACGACCAACAAAGCATCTTTTTCCATCTCCTGGTTCTAAAAATCCAGGCCTTATACACGCCCCCTGATAGGTAACGTAACAAGTATTAAACTGATAAGAGTAGTACATACAAACACGTCACTCCTATCTGGTGGCACCTTTGATTGCACGTGCCGTGCCCCAAAATTGAAGTGATACGACCAACAAAGCATCTTTTTCCATCTCCTGGTTCTAAAAATCCAGGCCTTATACACGCCCCCTGATAGGTGACGTAACAAGTATTAAACTGATAAGAGTGGTACTTACAAACACGTCACTCCTATCTGGTGGCACCTTTGACGGCACGTGCCGTGCCCCAAAATTGAAGTGATACGACCAACAAAGCATCTTTTTCCATCTCCTGGCTCTAAAAATCCAGGCCTTATACACGCCCCCTGATAGGTAACATAAAAAGTATTAAACTGATAAGAGTAGTACTTACAAACACGTCACTCCTATCTGGTGGCACCTTTGACTTCACGTGCCGTGCCCCAAAATTGAAGTGATACGACCAACAAAGCATCTCTTCCCATCTCCTGGTTCTAAAAATCCAGGCCTTATACACGCCCCCTGATAGGTAACGTAACAAGTATTAAACTGATAAGAGTAGTACTTACAAACACGTCATTCCTATCTGGTGGCACCTTTGACTGCACGTGCCGTGCCCCAAAATTTAAGTGATACGACCAACAAAGCATCTTTTTCCATCTCCTGGTTCTAAAAATCCAGGCCTTATACACGCCCCCTGATAGGTGACGTAACAAGTATTAAACTGATAAGAGTAGTACTTACAAACACGTCACTCCTATCTGGTGGCACCTTTGACTGCACGTGCCGTGTCCCAAAATTGAAGTGATACGACCAACAAAGCATCTTTTTCCATCTCCTGGTTCTAAAAATCCAGGCCTTATACACGCCCCCTGATAGGTGACGTAACAAGTATTAAACTGATAAGAGTAGTACTTACAAACACGTCACTCCTATCTGGTGGCACCTTTGACTGCACGTGCCGTGCCCCAAAATTGAAGTGATACGACCAACAAAGCATCTTTTTCCATCTCCTGGTTCTAAAAATCCAGGCCTTATACACGCCCCCTGATAGGTGACGTAACAAGTATTAAACTGATAAGAGTAGTACTTACAAACACGCCACTCCTATCTGGTGGCACCTTTGATTGCACGTGCCGATCCACCAAAATTGAAGTGATACGACCAACAAAGCACCTTTTACATCTCCTGGTTCTAAAAATCCAGGCCTTATACACGCCCCCTGATATGTGCTGTAACAGGTTTTAAATTGATAAGAGTAGTACTACTTAACACACCTTATAATAATGCAGAGAGAGGCAATGCAGTGAGAGGAGTCTGAAGAAGAGGAGTCAGAGGAGGAAGGTGGCTTTGAGGAGGTGGAAGACCAAACACAGCAGGCATCCCAGGGGGCTTGTTGTCACCTTTCGGGGACCCTTGGTGGCTGGGTGGAGGAAGAGACCTTCAATGACATCAGTGAGGACAAGGAACGGGACATGGCTAGCTTCGTATCCAACCTTGTGCAAATGGGGAATTTGCGGTTGTGCAAATGGACTGTTTGTGGTTGTTTGCGGTGCGTTAAACGGGGAGTTTGGTCTTTCCCTGTGAAGCGGGCCTAACCCTTACACTACCTGATCGATACAACATCATACCTGATGTTTTAAAGCACGTTATTTCAAACAATTTAGGAATGTTAGGTAATTTATGCCCTTTATGGCTTAAAACCAGACTCTGCATCAACTATGTAATTTTCCATGGGAGTTTTGCCATGGATCCCCCTCCGGCATGTCACAGTCCAGGTGTTAGTCCCGTTGAAACAACTTTCCCATCACTATTGTGGCCAGAAAGAGTCCCTTGGGTTTTAAAATTCGCCTGCCCATTGAAGTCTATGGCGGTTCGCAGATGTTCGCCGGTTCGCGAAGATATGCGGCGGTTCGCGGTTGCGAACCGAAAATTTTAGGTTTGCGACATCACTAGTCGCGAATAGTTCGCCGGCGGACTGTTCCCGGCGAACATAGCATGTTCGCGTTCGCGGCGAACTGCAAACATATGCGATATTCGACCCGCCCCCTATACTTTATCATTGAGCAAACTTTGACCCTGCATCTCACAGTCAGGAGACACATTCCATCCAATCAGCATCATACCCTGCCTTCCAAACCCTTCTACCTCATGGACAGCAGCAATTTTGGAATCAGAACTAACTTGCAGTCTTACTGAGAGGAGGTAGAGTGTAGGTGATGCTGATTGAATAGGGAAATTAATAGCTAGGCAAGTTTATTCAGTGTCCAGTGCAGTGATGAAGGACTCATCAGATCTCTGCTGTAAACACAGCACCCCAAAAAGCCCTTTTTAGGTCTATAACATCATTCTTTTTTTTATTTTTTTTTCTGTCTAATCTAACTTAATTTGCCTGTCTCCCTGCTAGCCCCTGCTAGCAAGTGTGTGTGTCAGGCTCACAGCTTATACTGTGTGTGCACAGTGCAACCAATACAATCTTGTTTACTAGTTGTCTACTTTTAAAAAACCAAAACTTTTATTTTCTTAAATCTTAGTTCATTTGCCTGACCGCCAATCTAAGTTAATTTGCCTGACCGCTAGCCAGTGTGTGTGTCAGGCTTACAAGTACTGTGCCAAGTTCAACCAATCCAATCTAGTTGGGGTACCAGCAGTCTACATTTAAAAAAACAATAATTTTATTTTCTTAAATCTAAGTTCATTTGCCTGACCGCCAATCTAAGTTCATTTGCCTGACCACTAGCCAGTGTGTGTGTCAGGCTTACAAGTATTGTGCCAAGTTCAACCAATCCAATCACAGTAGCTTGCACGCATAGTACGACTAATCCCAAAACAAATGACAAGCAGAGGCAGGATACCCCGCAGGGGCCGTCTTGGTCTTGGTGCTGTGATTCCCTTTGGCCCTACAATAATGCCCAGTGTTCAGAGGCCAGTTACCCTGAAATTGAAAAGTTCAGAGGATGTAGTTGACTGGCTAACACAGGACACCCAATCTTCTACAACTTCCGCTTGGAACATTTACGCACCATCCTCCTCCAGCTTAGCTTCGGGCACCTCTCAAGTTACCACTCGCCCGCCTGCCGCCACCACCAACACTAGTACCACAGCCGATGCAATTGATCAGTCAGAAGAGTTATTTAGACAACAGTTTGAAGAAATGAGTGATGCGCAACCATTATTGCCAGAGGATGTAGATAACAGGGATATGTCTCAGTCAGGCAGCAGTACAAACATGTATGTACGATGTGATGATGATGATGTACCCGCTGCTGCTTCCTTTGTTGAGTTGTCAGATACAAGTGAGGCGGGTGATGATGATGACGCTGAGTCCGTGGATGTCACGCTGGTGCCCGCTAGAAGAGAAGAAGAACAGGGGGAAAGTTTAGATGGGGAAACAGAGAGGAGAAGGAGATGAGTTGGAAGCAGGGGGAGGTCATCGCAACGAGCTAGTGGCACAGTCAGAAAGCATGCATCAGCAACCGGGGTCAGCCATACAGCACGCCAATCAACGCATGCTGTTGCCACCACCAGAATGCCGTCACCGCAGAGCTCAGCAGTGTGGCATTTTTTTGTGTGTCTGCCTCTGACAACAGCGATGCCATTTGCAACCTGTGCCAAAAGAAACTGAGAAGTGGGAAGTCCAACACCCACCTAGGTACAACTGCTTTGCGAAGGCACATGATGTCACATCACAAACGCCAATGGGATCAACACATGAGTACAAGCAGCACACAAACTCAGCCAGGTGTCTGTCAAGGGCATGTTTGAGCGTAAGAAGCCAATGCCACAAAGTCACCCCCTTGCCCGGCGTCTGACAGCTGGCTTGTCTGAACTCTTAGTCCGCCAGCTTTTACCATACAAGGTGGTGGAGTCTGAGGCGTTCAAACATTTTTTAGCGTTTGGGATACTGCAGTGGAAGGTACCCAGCTGAAATTTCTTTGCCCAAAAGGCAATCCCCAACCTGTACTCAATTGTGCAAAAGGAAGTAATGGCATCTCTGGCACACAGTGTTGGGGCAAGGGTCCATCTGACCACTGATACCTGGTCTGCAAAGCATGGTCAGGGCAGGTATTTTACCTACACTGCGCATTGGGTAAACCTGCTGACGCCTGCCAAGCATGGAATGCGTGGCTCTGCAGAGGAGTTGGTGACACCGCCACGACTTGCAGACAGGCCTGCTGCCACCTCCTCTACTCCTCCTACTCAATCCTCTTCCATAACCTCCTCAGCTGAGTCCTCTTCTGCTGCGTCTTGCTCCACATCAACGGCACCCCCCAGCTCCCCAGATACTATTCCACATCCCGGATACGGCAGTGTGATGCCATCTTGGGGTTGACTTGCCTGAAAGCAGAGAGTCACATCGGGTCAGCACTCCTGTCCGCCCTGAACGCACAGGTGGATCAATGGCTGACTCCGCACCAACTAGAGATTGGCAAAGTGGTTTGTGACAACGGAAGAAATTTGTTGGCGGCATTGAATTTGGGCAAGTTGATGCATGTGCCGTGCATGGCACATGTGTGTAATCTGATCGTACAACGCTTTGTCCATAAGTATCCAGGCTTACAGGACGTCCTGAAGCAGGCCAGAAAGGTGTGTGGCCATTTCAGGCGTTCCTACACGGCCATGGCGCACTTTTCAGATATCCAGCAGCGAAACAACATGCCAGTGAGCCGCTTGATTTGTGACAGCCCCACACGTTGGAATTCAACACTCCTAATGTTCAACCGCCTGCTCCAACAAGAAAAAGCCATTAATGGAGCTGGGGATATTTTTGCCACGTTACTGGACGCTCATGCGCATTGCCTGTAGGCTCATGCGTCCTTTTGAGGATGTGACAAACCTTGTCAGTTGCACCGAAGGCACCATCAGCGACATCATACCATTTGTTTTCTTCCTGGAGCGTGCCCTGCGAAGAGTGCTGGATCAGGCATAGATGAGCGTGACGAGGAAGAGGAAGAGTTGTGGTTACCATCACCACCAGAAACAGAATTATCAACATCGCTTGCTGGACCTGCGGCAATGTTGGAAGAGGATTGTGAGGAAGAGGAGTCAGAGGAGGAATGTGGCTTTGAGGGGGAGGAGGAAGACCAATCACAACAGGCATCCCAGGGTGCTCGTTGTCACCTATCTGGTACCCGTGGTGTTGTACGTGGCTGGGGGGAAGAACATATCTTCAGAGAGATCACTGAGGACGAGGAACGGGACATGGGTAGCTCGGCATCCAACCTTGTGCAAATGGGGTCTTTCATGCTGTTGTGCTGGTAGCAGGACCCTCGTATAAAAAGGCTGAAGGGGAACAGCCGGTACTGGGTATGCACGCTACTAGACCCCCGTTATAAGCAGAAAGTGCCTGATTTGTTACCAAATTACCGCAAGTCAGAAAGGATTCAGCAGGTCCAAAACAAATTAACAAGTATGCTTTACACAGCATATCAGGGTGATGTCACAGCACAAGGGCAATATGACAGTGGAAGAGGTGAAAGTAATCCTCTTCCCACGACCACGCCGGCAAGGACAGGATGTTTAAAAGACGTGTTGTTAGAGGAGGACATGCGGACCTTTTTCAGTCCTACGCATCGCAACAGCCCTTCGGGATCCACTCTCAGAGAACGACTTGACCGACAGGTAGCAGACTACCTCGCCTTAACTGCAGATATCGACACTCTGAGGAGCCATGAACCCCTTGACTACTGGGTATGCAGGCTAGACCTGTGGTCTGAGCTATCCCAATTTGCAATTGAACTTCTGGCCTGCCCCGCTTCAAGTGTCCTGTCAGAAAGGACCTTCACTGCAGCAGGAGGTTTTGTCACCGAAAAGAGAAGTCGCCTAGGGCAAAAAAGTCTAGATTGCCTCACCTTTATAAAGATGAATGAGGGATGGAAGCCGAAGGGACTGACACTGTGCGATGCATTCGACTTAAAAAGGCCTGATGAGATGAGCTGCCTTCTGCTAAAACTGGTCCACACGCTGCTGTATGTTATCTGTGAATGCCGGATGACTTGCGTGACTTATCCGCCACCAACTAAGGTTCAAGAAGACGCAATGTTTTATGGCACTTTCTGCCTGGGGAACAAAAAGTAAATTTTTCTGGCCGCTGCAACAGCAGCGACTGCAACAATATCTAATTTTTTAATTAAAATGTTTATGTCAGAAGGCGTACGGCATGTAATGAAAAAGAAAGCATATTGAACAGTCTTGCATAACACAACAGTTGTGCAAAAATACATATTTACAATGAAGACATTTTGTTAAAATTAGCTGGCTAGGCTTTCTTATTTTTACTTTTTTGGTTAATAAATTTTCTTTTTTTTTACTGTGATTGCAATTTTTAAGAGAAACCTAAGACATGGTAAAACAGACAATAGTAAAGAGTATATCAGCAGTTAACACCAAAGTCCTATTATCTATCATCACTCCAGCAGTAGCTTATTATTTACAATATCTAACCTGCTCTATCGCCCTTGGGTTACCCTAGGGCAGGCTTCAGTAGGCGACCTCTCCTTTCCTCGGATGATTTTGCCGCCGGTTGCTTCTGAATGGTCTCCTCCAGGGCTCCCCCACTCCGGTCCTTCCCCCCGAGTCACTTCAACCATTAACAAATGTTTTATTATATTAGGGGGGCACTAAATGGGGATGTTATCCAGGGATCCCAAATTGTCTGGAACTGGGTGATTCTATCCAAGACTACATGGTTTAATCTCTCGTTGAGCAGTAAATAGTTGATTTTTTTTTTAATTCCGGAAAGTTTTAATTTGGGGTTTTCTAACTACTAGCTATGTGTATTTTTTCTTTCAAAAAATGTTTTATTAGGTCAGGTAATATATCATATTGAAACAACCATTTCCATGTTACATATATATCCATACATGTTAATACATCACTGAGTTACTTTATCTCTAGTAATACTCAGTTTACCCCTTTCCATTCCATAATCTTGGAGCTTATACCATATCCAAGGCTAGAATGTTATCTGGATTTGGTTGTACCTGTAGCCTAAAAATATATATAGTTTTACTTTTCAGTTATTAATATAGCTTTTATTCAGTTTGTTTTAAGTTGATTCCCTTTAAGTCTTGAATCCGACTATAATTGGGAAAAAAAATAACTAGTTTTAACATTTAACATGTTGGGAAAGGTCAACAAGCATCCTCCTTTTTTACATAAATATGATGTAAAATATAGCACTTACCTCCGTCCTCCGCCCCTCTAAGGATCCACATACACCTCCATCCATCCCGTTCTCTTGAGAATATCCTCTCCCATTTAGGGGAGCCCCTATTCCGGACCTAAATTTCTTTAATTGTCTCCAGGTGATATGCTATCCCTTAATTGCAGCCATGGAGACCATATATCTCAAAATGTATCCATGCAGTTGTCTACTAAATGGGTAAGGCGTTCATTTATAAGGATAAAGTTTAATTTATTTTTAACCACCTGAAAGTGTAGGGTATCCGATTTCCATTGTCTGGCTATATGTTTTTTTGTGGCCAACATGATGAACTTTAATAGCCTATTTTGAGCGGGCAAGAGACAGACATGCGGAACACCCAGCATGCAGTTTTCTATATTAGCAGAAATCTGAATCTTAAACATTTTAGAAGCTAGTAAGCATGTTTCTTTCCATAGTCTTATGACTGCCGAACACTACCACCAGACATGAATAAATGTAGCCTCATTACCACTGTTCCTGAAACATGAGCTGCTCCGTTTTGGATCCCATTTATTTAGCTTAAAAGGAGTAATATATGTCCTGTGTAGGACCTTTATTGAAGTCTCAAGCAGTCTATAATTTAAAGATCCCCTACTTAAGCCTCGCCAACTTTTATCCCATGTGCTGTCTGCCAACTCTGTGCCCAAATCCCTCTCCCAGGCTTTAGTATAGTCTGGTTTGTTTGCCCATGAGTTTTTATTAAATAGTTCATACATGAGGCTAATAATACCAGGCTGAAAGGGGGAATCCCTACATTTTTTGAGTAGCCAGGTGTTTCTTTGGGGGGTTCCCCTACCACTTATCGTATATATAAAACGATGTATCCTGCAAAAATTATAGTGTTCAGCCAGGGGTAAATTGTATCTATCTCACACCCGCTCAAAGGTCATTATTTTGTCGTCATGCCACCATGGACCAACCCTTAGTAGGTTCTGAGACTTCCACCAACTGAGAGAGCTTTCCGGAAGATGTATCTTAAAGTGGGGATTGGGTACGATAGGGGTAGGATCCGATACCCGAGTGTCCAGTTTTTGTGTCCAGTTCATCTCCGTCCATATTTTTAATGAGTGCTTAATCAACGGGTTTTTCAAGTTTCTCAAAAAAGTATACAGGCCTGGAATCCATATTACTGTATCGAATGTATAAGGTGACATGCTTACATTTTCCATAAATACCCAGAGCGGCTGATGTGTGGGAGAATGCGCCAGAGGAATGAAAGCCAGCTGCGCTGCCTTGTAATACAGTTTGAGATTCGGGCACGATAGGCCCCCTCTCCCTTTTGGTCTATACATATTATTTTTTTAAAAATCCTTGGGGCTTTATGATTCCAAATAAATCTAAAAATGTGTTTTTTCCCCTTTGAATCTTTATGTGTTGTAACTTGTAAGCGATCTCCTGGGAGTTTTAATCTGGCTGACGGGGATTTGTAGTATGTATCTATCAAGTTCATAAATTTGCCTGCAAACCCAAATTTCTGTAATACTGCTTTTAAATAAGGCCATTCCAACATATCAAAGGCCTTTTCTATATCTAACGTCAAAAGGCATGTGGGTATTTGATGTTGGGATGACCATGAGATAAAATTTTGTGTCTGTCTGATATTGTCCCCCGTTTGTCTATGGGGGATAAACCCTGTTTGGTCTTTATGGATTATGGAGGGGAGAAATCGCGAAATCCTGTTTGCCATTAATTTGGCCAAAATTTTTATATCCCCGTTTAGGATTGATATAGGGCAGTAATTTTTAACTTCTAATGGGTCTCGTCCTTCTTTCGGGAAACATCATATTTGCATGGTTTAGTTCTTGTGGTATGGGAAAGCCTTCTAAAATTTGATTGAAAAGTGTGGCTAAGTGGGGTAATAACAAGTCTATAAAAGTTTGGTAATAGAGATTTGTAAATCCATCCGGGCCTGGGTAGCTATGTGTATTTTGAATGCTAAAGCCATTAATTGGAATAGCTTGTTCTAGGATTGAGATAAGTTTTTTATGTGTATCCCCAGTAAGCAGGATTCCATTGAAAGAGAAATATCCTTTTGCAAGAATTGGAGGCCCAAGATTTAGCTGAAGTCTTTTATAGTGGACATGAGTGCTGGTATAGAGAGAAGGGGCTTGGTCAGGGTGCAAAGAATATCGTCCGCGAAAAGTGAACACTTAAACTGATGGTGTCCTACTTGAACCCCCTGGATGGCATGGTTGGTTCTGATTGCCTGTGCTAGGGGTTCAATGGCAAGAGCAAAGAGCAGTGGGGAGAGTGGGCATCCCTGCCTGGTCCCTCTCTGTACTTGGATTTTGGCCTCATGGTCCCCTGGTATCTTTAAGTTAGCTACTGGTGAGTCGTAGCAACTTCTGAGCAGGTTGAGAAAGCGTCCCTCAAATCCAAACTTATCTAGCATTTTGTACATATATGGCCATTCCACCGTATCAAAAGCCTTCTCTATGTCTAGGGCTAGAGAACAAACTTGGTTCTTATAGTGTTGAGCCAAGAACTGGGCGTTCAGAACCCTCCTAACATTATCTCCTGCCTCTCTGAAAGGAATGAACCCCGTTTGGTCCTTGTGTACTTAGTCCAGTAAAAAGTTAGATATTCGTTTGGCCATAAATTTAGCTAGGATCTTGACATCCACATTTATCAGGGGTATGGGGCGATAATTTTTAACCTCTGAAGGGTCCCTACCCTCTTTTGGAAAGACTATGAGGTCGGCCTGATTCAATTAAGGGGGCATAGGTTCTCCATTTAGTATAGCATTAAACAAAGATGTTAGGTGCGGGGGTAAGCAAGGGCTACAATTTCTTATAGTACAGATGAGTAAAACCGTCTGGCCCTGGGGACTTGCCAAATTTAAGATCTTGGATTGTAGATTTAACTTCCTCTTGGGATATGTCTAGGTTCAAGCTGTCCAATTGAGGTTCAGGTATTTTGTGGACTTCTTGCTGTAGTAGGAAGGACTCTTTGTCAGATCCCCTGCAGCGGGATTTGGATGAATATATGGTCTGATAGAAGTTTTGAAATGTTTCTTGGATAGCATGGGGCTAAAGGAGGTTTAGCCATCAGGTAGTCTAAAGATACTGTATATTATGTCCTCTCTTGGGGGGTAAAGACACTAATAATTCCTCCAATAAAATTCTGTTTTTTATGTGGGCAAGGTCCCTGGTTAGCCCCTTGGGTTATCTGTTAAAAAGAGTGGTGCAGAGACTGTGGGGGCTGTTAGCCTCCTTGTCCCCGTGTGGCAGTTTAGAATTCCTGCTGCTGCATGTTTCAGCTTTATTAAGGTGTAATTGTACAGTGTTTGACTCAAGTAGCTGCCTGTGCTGGGTCATGCGGGCCTGGGGCGTTGAATCAGGCCTACCTTCTTCTCTGCTCGCTGCAAGATCAACAATACCTAATGTTTCAGGCATGTGTACATGCCTAATTTTTCTGGCCTCTGGTGCTGCACTGTGGCTTCAACAACCAAACCCCCAAAAAAGGCACATAACAGGGATTAAACTGATAGGCGTAGTACTACTTAACACACCACTCATATCTGGTGTAACAGTAGTGTACATTTAAAACAAAAAAAAATGTTTCTACTGTAATAGATTGCATAGCAGTTGTCTGCAAGCGTGTGTGTCAGACCTACAGCGTCTACTCTGCCAACTTCTGCAAGTGCACAGTGCCACTCATATCTGTTGTCACAGTAGCTTGCAATCATAGTACCAATCTGTCAAAACCTGTAATGATGAATGAGGTCTAGAGTAGCCTGGTTCCCTTATCCTCTACAGGTTGAGACCTAATGTTTGGGTGACTCCAGACCAACACATGAGTACAAGCAGCACACAAACTCAAAGCCGCCATCCTCCTCCTGGTCCAGCATCATCAGCCACATCAACCACTGCTGTCTTCCTTGCCCCTCTCAACCCTCCGCCACTCCGTCTCTCGCCTTGAGCAGTTCCTGCTCATCTGCCCATAGTCAGGTGCCTGTAAAGGACATGTTTGAGCGTAAGAAGCTAATGTCACAAAGTGCCCCAAATTTGAAGTGATACGACCAACAAAGCATCTTTTTCCATCTTCCGGTTCTAAAAATCCAGGCCTTATACACGCCCCCTTATAGGTGCTGTAACAGGTATTAAACTGATAAGAGTAGTAATTACAAACACGCCACTCCTATCTGGTGGCACCTTTGACTGCACGTGCCATGCCCCAAAATTGAAGTGATACGACCAACAAATCATCTTTTTCCATCTCCCGGTTCTAAAAATCCAGGCCTTATACACGCCCCCTGATAGGTGCTGTAACAGGTATTAAACTGATAAGAGTAGTACTTACAAACACACCACTCCTATCTGGTGGCACCTTTGATTGCACGTGCCGTGCCCCAAAATCGAAGTGATATGACCAACAAAGCATCTTTTTCCATCTCCCGGTTCTAAAAATCCAGGCCTTATACACGCCCCCTTATAGGTGCTGTAACAGGTATTAAACTGATAAGAGTAGTACTTACAAACACACCACTCCTATCTGGTGGCACCTTTGATTGCACGTGCCGTGCCCCAAAATCGAAGTGATATGACCAACAAAGCATCTTTTTCCATCTCCCGGTTCTAAAAATCCAGGCCTTATACACGCCTGATAGGTGCTGTAACAGGTATTAAACTGATAAGAGTAGTACTTACAAACACGCCACTCCTATCTGGTGGCACCTTTGATTGCACGTGCCGTGCCCCAAAATTGAAGTGATACGACCAACAAATCATCTTTTTCCATCTCCCGGTTCTAAAAATCCAGGGTTTATACACGCCCACTGATAGGTGCTTTAACAGGTATTAAACTGATAAGAGTAGTACTTACAAACACGCCACTCCTATCTGGTGGCACCTTTGATTGCACGTGCTGTGCCCCAAAATTGAAGTGATACGACCAACAAAGCATCTTTTTCCATCTCCCGGTTCTAAAAATCCAGACCTTATACACGCCCCCTGATAGGTGCTGTAACAGGTATTAAACTGATAAGAGTAGTACTTACAAACACGCCACTCCTATCTGGTGGCACCTTTGATTGCACGTGCCGTGCCCCAAAATTGAAGTGATACGACCAACAAATCATCTTTTTCCATCTCCCGGTTCTAAAAATCCAGGGTTTATACACGCCCACTGATAGGTGCTTTAACAGGTATTAAACTGATAAGAGTAGTAATTACAAACACGCCACTCCTATCTGGTGGCACCTTTGACTGCAAGTGCCGTGCCCCAAAATTGAAGTGATACGACCAACAAATCATCTTTTTCTATCTCCCGGTTCTAAAAATCCAGGGTTTATACACGCCCCCCTGATAGGTGCTGTAACAGGTATTAAACTGATAAGAGTAGTACTTACAAACACACCACTCCTATCTGGTGGCACCTTTGATTGCACGTGCCGTGCCCCAAAATTGAAGTGATACGACCAACAAATCATCTTTTTCCATCTCCCGGTTCTAAAAATCCAGGCCTTATACACGCCCCCTGATAGGTGCTGTAACAGGTATTAAACTGATAAGAGTAGTACTTACAAACACGCCACTCCTATCTGGTGGCACCTTTGGTTGCACGTGCCGTGCCCCAAAATTGAAGTGATACGACTAACATAGCATCTTTTTCCATCTCCCGGTTCTAAAAATCCAGGCCTTATACACGCCCCCTGATAGGTGCTGTAACAGGTATTAAACTGATAAGAAAAGTACTTACAAACACGCCACTCCTATCTTGTGGCACCTTTGATTGCACGTGCCGTGCCCCAAAATTGAAGTGATACGACCAACAAAGCATCTTTTTCCATCTCCCGGTTCTAAAAATCCAGGCCTTATACATGCCCCCTGATAGGTGCTGTAACAGGTATTAAACTGATAAGAAAAGTACTTACAAACACGCCACTCCTATCTTGTGGCACCTTTGATTGCACGTGCCGTGCCCCAAAATTGAAGTGATACGACCAACAAAGCATCTTTTTCCATCTCCCGGTTCTAAAAATCCAGGCCTTATACATGCCCCCTGATAGGTGCTGTAACAGGTATTAAACTGATAAGAGTCATACTTACAAACACGCCACTCCTATCTGGTGGCACCTTTGATTGCACGTGCCGTGCCCCAAAATTGAAGTGATACGACCAACAAAGCATCTTTTTCCATCTCCCGGTTCTAAAAATCCAGGCCTTATACACGCCCCCTGATAGGTGCTGTAACAGGTATTAAACTGAAAGGAGTAATACTTACAAACACGCCACTCCTATCTGGTGGCACCTTTGATTGCACGTGCCGTGCCCCAAAATTGAAGTGATACGACCAACAAATCATCTTTTTCTATCTCCCGGTTCTAAAAATCCAGGGTTTATACACGCCCCCTGATAGGTGCTGTAACAGGTATTAAACTGATAAGAGTAGTACTTACAAACACACCACTCCTATCTGGTGGCACCTTTGATTGCACGTGCCGTGCCCCAAAATTGAAGTGATACGACCAACAAATCATCTTTTTCCATCTCCCGGTTCTAAAAATCCAGGCCTTATACACGCCCCCTGATAGGTACTGTAACAGGTATTAAACTGATAAGAGTAGTACTTACAAACACGCCACTCCTATCTGGTGGCACCTTTGGTTGCACGTGCCGTGCCCCAAAATTGAAGTGATACGACCAACAAAGCATCTTTTTCCATCTCCCGGTTCTAAAAATCCAGGCCTTATACATGCCCCCTGATAGGTGCTGTAACAGGTATTAAACTGATAAGAGTCATACTTACAAACACGCCACTCCTATCTGGTGGCACCTTTGATTGCACGTGCCGTGCCCCAAAATTGAAGTGATACGACCAACAAAGCATCTTTTTCCATCTCCCGGTTCTAAAAATCCAGGCCTTATACACGCCCCCTGATATGTGCTGTAACAGGTTTTAAACTGATAAGAGTAGTACTACTTAACACACCTTATAATAATGCAGAGAGAGGAAACGCAGTGAGAGGAGTCTGAAGAAGAGGAGTCAGAGGAGGAAGGTGGCTTTGAGGAGGTGGAAAACCAAACACAGTAGGCGTCCCAGGGAGCTTGTTGTCACCTTTCGTGGACCCTTGGTGGCTGGGTGGAGGAAGAGACCTTCAATGACATCAGTGAGGACAAGGAACGGGACATGGCTAGCTTGGTATCCAACCTTGTGCAAATGGACTGTTTGCGGTTGTTTGCGGTGCGTTAAACGGGTAGTTTGGTCTGTCACTGTGTAGCGGGCCTAACCCTTACACTACCTGATCGATACAACATCATACCTGATGTTTTAAAGCACGTTATTCCAAACAATTTAGGAATGTTAGGTAATTTATGCCCTTTATGGCTTAAAACCAGACTCTGCATTAACTATGTAATTTTCCGTGGGAGTTTTGCCATGGATCCCCCTCCGGCATGCCACAGTCCAGGTGTTAGTCCCGTTGAAACAACTTTACCATCACTATTGTGGCCAGAAAGAGTCACTGTGGGTTTTAAAATCTGCCTGCCCATTTAAGTCTATGGCGGTTCACCGGGTTCGCCGGTTCGCGAACATTTGCGGCGGTTCGCGTTTGCGAAACAAAAATTTTATGTTCGCGACATCACTAATATTAGATAGATAATATTTATTGTATATTACATATATTATGTGATTTATATTATATAGATAGGATGTATATAAGATTATGGTATTTATTTAGATAGATTGGGGGAAGTATATTAGATAGATAGGATGTATTGTATATTAGATAGGGGTGGTGTTGTATTGTATTGTATTAGATTGTATGTATTGTATTGTATTATATTGTATGTATTGTGTTGTGTGTGTAATTTTTGTTTCTGTAGTGGGGGGGTGTAATGTGTTTTTTTGTTTTCTGTAATGTTCCTTTTTTATTTTTTGTGACTTAGGTTTTTTATTTTCTGTAATGTAGATTTTTTTTGTGTGACTTTAGGCTTTTTTTTAACTTTCTGTAATTAGAGTGGTGGGGGTTATTAGGGTTTAGGTAGGTAGAGTAGGTAGGTAGTGTAGGTGTTATTAGGTTAGTATAGAGGCTGTTTAGTTGATATTTAATGTTTTATTGGGGGGTATAGTGCAGTGTAGTGTTTATACTTAGTGTCATGATGGTCCTTGAGGACCGTCATGGCACTTATGTGGTTAATGTTGGGTTGTAACAGGCCCATAATGGTCTTAACATACCCTTATGGGACTGATGGGGATAAATAGAGGCTTATGAGGGTCTGTATGGACCCCCATGAGTGAGGGGGTTAATTAAGGGCTTATGGGGGGCTGTATTGACCCTCCTGAGTGACGGGGTTAATTAAGGGTTATGGGGGTCTGTATTAACCCCCATGAATAAGGGGTTAGTTAAGTGCTTATGGGGGTCTGTTGACCCCCATGAGTGACAGGGTTAAGGAAGGGCTTATGGGGTCTATGTTAACCCCCATGAGTGAGCAGGTTAATTAAGTGCTTATGGGCGTCTGTATTGACCGCCATGAGTGACAGGGTTAATGACGGGCTTATGGGGGTCTATATTGAACACCATGTGTGAGGGGGCTAATGAAGTGCTTATGGGGGTCTGTATTGACCCCCATGAGTGACAGGGTTAATAAAGGGCTTAGGGGGGCCTATGTTGACCCCCTGAATGATGGAGTTAATGAAGTGCTTATGGGGATCTGTATTGACCCCCATGAGTGACACAATTAATGATGTGCTTATGGGGGTCTGTATTGACCCCCATGAGTGACAGGGTTAATGAAGGACTTATGGGGGTCTATATTGACCCCCATGAATGACAGACTTAATTAGGTGTCTATGGGGGTCTGTATTGACCCCCATGAGTGACAGGGTTAATGAATGGCTTATGGGGGTCTATATTGACCCCCACAAGTGACAGGGTTAATGAAGTACTTATGGGGGCCTGTATTGACCCCCATGAATGACAGGGTTAATGATGGGATTATGAGGGTCTATATTGACCCCCATGAGTGACAGGGTTAATTAGGGGTTTATGGGGGCCTGTATTGACCCCCATGAGTGACAGGGTTAATGAAGGGCTTATGAGGGTCTATATTGACCCCCATGAATGACAGGGTTAATTAGGTATCTATGGGGGTCTGTATTGACCCCATGAGTGACAGGGTTAATTAATGGCTTATGGGGGTCTATATTGACCCATATGAGTGACAGGGTGATAGTGTATATATATATTTTTTTATAACGGGTCCTTTAAGGACCCGTAATGCAGGATCCCTTCTTGGGTAAGTTGTACGTGGCTGTGCTTTGAGCCTTGTTTTCGTTTTTTACGGCGGCCATTTTTTCTCTCGCTTAGGGGATTTTCGTGTGTCTGAACTCTGGAATTTAGACTTAAATGGAGGTGTAACTTCACTTTCAGAGGTCCTGGATGCCCCCCTAGCTATGGGTAAGCTTTTTATGTATATTTTGGTTCGCGAGGGACCACATTTGCGGAACAAACTGCATCCCTCGCTTTAGATAGATAGTATTGTATATTAGATAGGGGGATGTATATTAGATAGGGGTGTATTGTATTGAATTTAATTGTATTGTATGTATTGTATTGTATGTATTGTATTGTATGTATTATATGTATTTCCTTTTCAGGTATGTAATTATTTTTTTTCTGTAGTGGGGTTGTAATGTATTTTTTTTATGTAATGTACAGTTTTCATTTTTTGTGATTTAGTTTTTTTGATTTCTGTAATTACAGTGGTGGGGAGGGGGTTGATAGGGGGTAGGTAGGTAGTGTAGGTAGGTAGTGTAGGTGTTAATAGGTTAGTGTAGAGGGAGTTTAGTTGATATTTAATGTTTTATTGGGGGGGTATAGTGCAGTGTTTATACTTAGTGTCATGATGGTCCTGGAGGACTGTCATGGCACTTATATGGTTAAGGTTGCGTTGTAACAGGCCCATAATGGTCATGATATACCCTTTTGGGACTGATGGGTCTTATGAGGGTCAGGATAGACCCCCATAAGTGATCGGGTTAAAATGGTGTAGTGCTTACACTTTGGGTCATGAGGGTCCTGGATGACCCTCATGGCACTTATAGTGTTACTACATGCGTTAATTACTGTCTTCGAGGGGTCTATATAGTTGAGGCACACAGTACACTCACATTGGGTGACAAACAGCATTTCAACACTTTCTTTTATTGACCGTCATTTTTTTACCGGCAAGTCGCTAGTAATAATAATAATTGAAAGTAGGAATGTCATACTTTGTGGGTATTTTTTCTATATTGTCTTTTGAATCACTAAACATTATAGTTTTTTCACAAGCAAAAAAATCATCATCTTTACATTTTGCAGCTTTTATAAGCATTTTTCTTTACTTTAGATTGTTGTCTGTTACTTATTTTCAGGTGAGTGTGTCTTTGTAAACTATTGAGAATCTATTTAATCTTGCTGAGAGCACTTGCAGTTGTATATGCCTAAAACCCACTGTGCATATATATATATATATATATATATATACTTCCTATGCATTCAAAGTCTCCTCCCACCTCAGGAAGTTGATCTGCTAAAACCGGAAAGGTAGATTTTCACATTTATGATGAAATAAGTACTAATGTGATATTAAACATGTTTATTTTTGTAAAATGTTCTTTTGTTCAACAGTAACTGTTAAAGCGTTTTGTAGTAAAAGTATTAACATTTGAATGTAAGAATAGTTGAACTTTAAATTAATTATTATTGTAAACTTGAGGTAATGGTTTTTTAACATGCAAGTTCTATCAAGAATTGTTAACTTAAATATACATTGAATCCAGAAGAAGGCAAACATTAAAAACCCTCCTTGAAACTTAGCCAATTGTATCAGAGAGGGAAAAAAATGAATTCCTTCCTGATCCCATTAACTGGAGAACAGATTACTCCCTGGAATAATGTTTAACATAAAAGACAACATTTACATTGAGCCTTAAAATGTGGTTGTTCTCTTAACATGAACTTTGTAATATGTCTAAGTAAGGAACTTGAAAGTATATTTTTTGAAACTTGTAACATTAGAAACAGTAACATAGTTAATTAACATTTGAAGAAAATTTGTGAAAATAATGCAAGTGTTTTGTGAGGCTAATCATGCATAAACAGTACTTACTGAATCCACTTTCTCACCAGTATCTAATTTATATTTTTCTTGAAGTATTATTAGAAGATGTGCATGTGGAAGGCCTCTTTTTTGAAATTCAATTGTATATATATAAGCAAGACATTTGCCAAATAAGTGACTTATAGTGATGTCACGTATTAATTCATTTTATTTAATTTTAAAAACTCTGGCTACTAAATCTGGTCTATCGAAAGGACTTTGGGCAAGAAGTAAATTTTGTGTAATTTCTGGCCATTGGGGATTACATGTAAATGTAATTTAAAAAATCTAATTTTCCAAATTTGGTGACAATAGCCATAGCATCATTGTATCTTTCTCTCATATTTCGAGGAGATCCTTGAAAAGACAATGGTAAAATGATAGCTTTGACAGCTGTCATGTCTCTGATTGTAGCCACCTCAGCAACATAGTCCATTAGTCCACAATATTGTTCTACATGTAGTTTATCTTGTTGATATTTTATGAAGTTTAAATTATTGGCCTCAACTTGCAAATAGGAATCAACAATCCATTGTTGTGTTAGTTTTCCACCACATAAAATTGGATTAAATGTATTTCGATTGGCAATTTGAGCTACTTTAAATTCAAGCATAAAAACATTATTTTGTATTCTGGCTTTAGCATTTGGGTAACTGGGAAGGGTTAATTTTGGTTGCCAAACTGCTTCTCTGTGTGGGAAAAAATTGGGATATGTCATTGGATCTAAATTTGGACTTAAGATACTGATATTAATGAATGGTTGCTCCTCATTTCTGTGATATATTCTAATGTCTCTTTGGAATGGTTGGTTCTCCTTCATCATTTTGAAACACCACTGCAACCTCATTTGATGTTGGCAAGTAATAATGGCGTTTATCAGTATGTCTATCACTTTTAAGCACCATATTGACCTTTGGGATTGGTAATTGATGTCTTTCTGCATGAAGTTGTTGTTCATTTTCTACTTCTGCCATTTTTTTATAAGCTTTAGTGTAGGGGTTATTGGCCATAATGTTATCTATCTCTATAAAAACTCTGGGTAAGCATTTTTTATTTTCTTGCAGCTGCATACGTTGGTCAACAGCTTCCATTGTATCTAGGACATATAGTTGAGCAAATTTTCTTTGCTCTCCTTCCTCTGGATGTAAATGTGAAGTCCGATGGTAAATTTGGCCTTGGACTTCAAAACAGTAAAGACCATGTCCTGGTACATTAGTAGCTAATATTGCCCCAATAAATGTAAAGGTTATGGCACTATTGTAGGATCTTATGTTTGTCTTAACATTTTTGTAGTTTTGAAAAGTAGGTTCAGTCATAATGTTTTGTAAATAGATTGGGAATGGTTTTCTTTCTGGAAGCTTGACCTTACCTTTTTGATAGCAACTAATAAATTGACCATCTCTGGGTCTCTCCTGTTTAAAATGATAAGCCTCACAAAACTGACATTGAGTATTCATGTCCCCACAATTATGAACCTCTACTGCTAAAGACTTGAGTAAAGGACAATTTGCAAAGCATGTATCAGTTTCAGTTTCAAATTCATCAGGTGAAATGTCATGTGATGTTTCAGGAACAGGTTACAAATGCTTTGTTTTCTTGGTGGCTTTTTTTGGTGTATCTTTAATTTTTGCAGGTGATAATCTTGCCTGCAATTCTTTTGCGTTCTTTTTCTCGTCTTATTTTCTTCTAGTCCGGTGTCTGCTGGTTGGCTCATCTTTGTTGTCGTTCTCTAGCTTGACGTCTTATCTTTTCTTGTTTGGTGTCGTTATCAGCCATGTTAATTTGTAAAATAAAATAATGTATCATTAGTTTAGTTTGAGATGTTAAGTTTGTTTTTTAAATATTTGATTTGCAACAGTTTGTTTCTATGTGATTGTAGTTCATTGTAGCTGAACTTTCTATTGTTAAATAAGTGTGTTTTATTTTTTTGCTCTTACTTTCTGTCGTAGGTTGTAATTTTTGTCTTACATGCATAGCACACTCAAGGTAATCACATTATAGCTTCTTCTAGATGTAGTAGGTGTATAGTGTTAATTTAAATAGATTTTTTGTTTTGTTTGTTAATTGCTTTTTTTGTTGTAGTTTTGGCTTATAGGCATAGTAGAGGGCAAAACGTTAGTCTTTGTAATTTGTCCTGCAGGGGATTGTTGTAATAGTATTTTTATATTTTACTTAAAGGCTTATATGTTGGGGCTGTGAAAAGGTTTGTATTGTTGTTTTTTCGGTGTTAGTAGTAATTTTTCTATTCTATTATTCTATTTTATGTGTGTGGTTAGGTTTTATGCTTAATATTGTACATTAGGACTGGGAATTGAGAATGAAAAATGTTATTTAGTCTGTGTTTTCACTATTTTTTGGACTATGCTGTTTTATGTTGCTTATTTTTTTTTTGCCTAGATTGAAGTTTGGGTTTACTGTTAAACGTTGTTGTCCGTAAAAGACAAAAAGCAGGTAAACGACAAATGTGTCAGTAATATTTTGGTAAAGCTGATAATCAGTGGTGCTTATTGTTGTTGGTGGTTTCTTTTTTTTCTGTTGACATAGATGCAGAGCAAACATGTTTATTTAGTTTTCTCTTTTTTTACTTGTTATACTGTACCTTGTTTGAAGTGTGATTTGAAGCAGAATATTTCTTGGTCCGCTGTTGTAAGTCTTTGTACGATGCTCTTCACGCAGTGTCTGTTGTAAAAGAAAAAGCAAAATGTTATTTGATTTGAATGTATTTGTAATGAATAGCATGTTTTTTTAGTCTACTCTATCTGTTATGGTGAATTTTTCTGCTATGCTGTTTTTTTGTGACACTTTAAAATACTTTAATTGTATTTGTATATTACAGTTATTCTTTTTTTTAAAAATGTAATTATTAATGTTTTTCCCATTTTGTATATGATCGCAATGTTTTTAGCATTATCCTGTTTTGTGTCCACCACTTTTGGTATGTTTATTTAGGCTTCTTTGTAAAGGCTTTTAGGTTGTTAAACAGTAAAGAAGAATATTCATTTATTTTTCTATCTGATTGTGTGATTTTTTTGTACAATCCTGTCCACCACATTTTGCATGCTTTATTTGTTTAATTAGTCTTCTTTGTGAGGATTACATGTTGTTGGACAGTAAAAAGGAATGTTAATTGCCTTTTCTATATCATGTTGCGCTTTTTTGTTCTATCCTGTTTTGTGTTCACCACTTTTTGGTTGCTGCATTTGGCTTGTGGGTGATGGTTGGAGGTTATTCTATAGTAAAGAGGAGGAATACTTTTGTTTTATGTATGTTGCTAATGTTTCGAATGCTATACTGTTTTGTGGCCACCTCTTTTTTTTTTTTTTTCTGTGAAACTGTCTTTCTTTGTAAATTGTATCTTTGTGAAGTTTGTTGAACTGTGTTGTTTTGGTCTTGACTGAATTTGTATTGTTTTTTTTTTAACTTTTAATTATCATATTGGCGGCCATTAAACATATATATATATTTTTTTTTTGTACTTGTTATACTATACCTTGATTGAAGTCTTGTTCTTGTCCGAATGACAGAGGGTCCCCTCCTGCCAATCTTAATCCGCCAGTCTTCTTGTAGTGTCTGTTTGAAAAAGAAAGTTAAATGGTTAATTGTATATTTATTATTTTTGATTTTGCAAAGCATGGTCTTTTTCTGCATGTAATGTATTTTTCTATCTTACCTCTTCTTCTTTCTTTCTGTTCTTTAAAAGTGATTCTCTTTGACAGTCCACGGTGCAAATTCTTGAGTGACGCTGGTGATGCAGAGTCTGTTTGAATAGTGAAAAAAGGGAAAGATTCAGCTTCAGGTTGCATATGTATTAGCGTCATATTTTTTTTTGCTATGAGTTGCGGTAAAATAATGTCATTTAAATATACTTGTTTCATTAGTTTGAGTTAACATTAGTTTGTTGTAGGGCCTATACACATAAATGTTTTTCACAGTTAAAGTTTGCATTTTTTTTTGCTGTCTTTGTAAGAAAATGTAATATATTATAGCTTACCTCTCAGTTGTAATTTGCAGAGTGTAAAGTAGGAAATTAGGAAATAATTCTCTTCTCAAGTAACAGAAGCAGTTAACTATCCAGTCACACTGTTCATCACCTGAGGAGAAATGTAGAAATTTCTGGAAAGTAGACAGTATTTATAAACTTTGAGGTGCCTCAGACTGTTAGGACGCAATACACATGCGCTATTTGCGTTCCAGCGTACAATTTACGTTTCAGCCACCATTTGATGCGTAGTAGTTGTGATTGTTCTGTAAAATGGTGGTTAATATCAGTGTGGTACGTGCCGCATAGTGTGTGTTACGTACCTTGTGAAGTTGACTGCAGCGTTGTTTCAGTTTTGCCAGTCACTGTAGTATTGTTGCTTCTGTAGCCTCGTTTTCGTTTTGTTCGGCGGCCATTTTTTCTCTTGCTTAGGTGATTTTCGGCTGTTTAAACTCTATTTTTTTTACTTAAATGGACGTGTAACTACACTTTTCGAGGTGCTGGATGCCCCCCCCCCCCCCCCCCCCCCCCTGCTGTAGGTAAGCTTTTTATGTGTTTGTTGTGTTTATTTATTGTGTTTATCATGTTTTCATGTGCGCCGGTTTCAGCCGTTTTTTCTGTGTTTGGAATGAGTCGTAACGCGTCACATATTTTTTGCGAGGGCCGCAGTTGCTGGCATGGAGCGCTGAGCCTCGTACTTACTTCTCATGGTAAATTAGTTAAATCTTATTGCAGTAACTGTTAAAATGATCATCTATTTAAATTATGAATTCATGTTTTCTGCAGTTAATATGCAGTTACTTTGGCATTAAGAAAACAGTAATTTCCAGTAGACACACATAATATGTAATGTAATATATAAACTAGTGACTTTGTTATGAAGAAAAGCAAAATACTATGGGCCTCATTCTATTATCGGCCGTAAATCGGCCGTAAGGCTGCGATTCCTTGCGAGGGTTCAGTTAACTCGCGATTCTATTATACGGCCCCGCAAGGATCTCCTTTTACGGCCGGCCGCATATCTTGGAACCGGCCGTAATCTGTGAAATAGAAAAACTCAAAAATAAATTCAAGCCTGCACTGTACAGCTCTGTAAATGCTAGGGATCATATTGGGGGACATGAGGATTAATAGTAACCCCCTCTCAAGCTTGCACATCTGCCCAAACCCGAGTTCAAATTAACTGTTTATTTGCCGGCTGCGGCGTGGGTGTGTCTGAGGTGCTCCAAGCACTCTGGACTTTTTACATGTATATTTTACGGATATTAAAAATTAAATATTTTACGGATTTGAGTACAGGATAATTATGTGCTATTTTTTCTAACACCTAAAATCCCTTTATAGTCTTCTCAAAGTGCAGGATGGCTTTATTTGAGCTATTTTATGTGCTTAATTGGTGCTAGCGAGACCTTTTTCCTGCAAGTAACTGCGGCTCGTTTTTAGCCTTGCAGAGAGGTTTCCCGGAGCAATTGAATTGCAAATCTCTTGCGGCCGTTTTAGATCAAAGGCTTTCCTCCGGCGCGATCGGCCGCAAGAGATAGCAAGGCACCGGCCGCAAGCCTGCCGGAATCCCCGGCCGTAAGGGAATAGAATAGCCGAATAGCTTGCGGCCGGTCCTTGCGGCCCCGCAACGGCTGCGGCCGATAATAGAATGAGGCCCTATGAGTTTGAGCCTCAAATTTATAATAAAATAGCGACTCCTAGTGGTGACAAATGAAACAGACAACACTAACAGCCACATTAAATTCCAAGCCCTGGAACATCTGCAAAGCCTGCGGGCTTGAGATTCGGCGAAGTTACAGAGCAATAAAAGTTAGCCTAGCCTACAACAGACGTGGCCGACATCCAAATCTGTAAACCATTCTTGAGTAAGGTTGCATTGGCGGCCGTGAACATGATCAATTAGTCAAACCCATGGTCCCGGGTTTAGACGGAGCCAATGGTAAAAGAGATCATCATCATTACATCACTGAAAAATGGCAGAGTTCCGATCAGACCCACATTCCAGAAAAAATGCAATATTAAATCAATAAATATGATGTTCTAGTCCAAGTTCTATTATATGTATCAACACATTGATTGCCGGGATCGATATAACAGGGAAATGAAATGTAAAATAAAGTATTTTATATTGCGGATTTGCGAGCTTGAGAATGTTGTGCTATTAATTTTATATACCTTTTCATCACTTTCCCTGTTATTTAAAATATAGTATTGTGTTTATATTTGCTTTTACAGTGCAATGGACAGGAGTTTAATCCCTTTGTGGGTCCTTTCTAGTACCCATAGGGTTTTTGGCTCCATTTGCCGTTTATGGTTTTGAACGCCAGTGCGTCTTTGTGGAATCGCTGCAATTTAATAGTGATTTGCGATCATAACATTTACGGGCTTGACAGATCAAAGGCTTAGCTGGGACGGAGTTCCGATTTTGACGGCATGTCGTTTTTTTCCGCCCGTAACCTGAAGATTGTTTGCGGATAGCTGAAAGAGGCCAATTTAATAGCCGTAAGTCTTGCGGGCTCCTTTACAGGCTACACATTGTTAAGTTGGATACATTTATTGGGGCTGTAAGATCTCTCTTGGAATTGGATTCACCTGTAAAACGTAAAGACCCACTTAAGTGTTATATTTATAGTATGCTCTTTTGAAGAACTTGACTTGATAATGTGCTAACTGTTTTTACAATATTTTAAATAAATAAATACAACCTTTAATTTCTAGCTAATAAATGTTTGCATTACTACAACAGACATTCAGCTGTATTAAATTCCCCCAATGTGTAAAACCGTAGGCCGTAACGTAGCCCACAAGACTTACGGGTATTAAATTGGCATCTTACAGCTTCCCGCAAATGCTCACCGCAAGACCCGAAAGTTACAGGCTTACAAAAAAATTACGGGTTTAACAGACGCCATTTTTTTCAAGCCTGTAACTGGGAAGCCGTTTGGAAGTCGCCAAAAGATGCCAATTGATTACACAATAAGCTTACAAACTCACACACACCACAGGGGGAGAGTCAGGGAGCCTGTAAGTTAGGTTGAAAGCTAATTTGCTTTTTAATTGGCGTTTTTTTGCAGTCTAATAAAAAAAAAAAAATGGACGCCATAAAGCCGTCATTTCTTTTCAAGCCCATAAATCAGAAGACCATTTCGGCCTTGAAAAAACTGATCAATTTCCCAAACCCGCAAATGGCTTCACACCTGTAAATGGAAAAATCACAGAGGAAGGAGAGGGCAGAGAGAGTGGTAATAGACACAGGGGAGGGAGTGGGTGGGGGGGCGGGAAGAGACACAGGGGAGGGAGTGGGTGGGAGGGGCGGGAAGAGACACAGGGGAGGGAGTGGGTGGGGGGGCGGGAAGAGACACAGGGGAGGGAGTGGGTGGGGGGGGCAGGAAGAGACACAGGGGAGGGAGATAAGGGAAAAAACACAGGGCAGGGAGAGGGTTCAAAGAGAGACAGGAGGTAAGGGGGGGAACAACACACAGGGGAGGGAGAGTGGGCAAAAAGAAACAGGGCTTGCAAAGTTACGGACTTGCAAATGCTGAAGGCGCTCATCGCGAGGCCCGTAAAGTAGAGGGGGGAGAGGCTCGCAATGAGTGCCTGCTGAGGCCTGCAATGAGCGGCTTAGGCCCCTAAAGTAGAGGTGGGGGGGCTCGCAATGAGCACCAAAGGCACTCATCGCTAGGCCATCAAGTTAAAGGGGAGGAGAGCCTCGCATTGTGTGGCAAACAGCATTGCCAGGCTTCAAATTTTATTGCCGTCATTTTTGATGGGCAAGTCGCTAGTTTAAAATAATTATTATTTCATCATATGTTGGAATGGTCATGCACATGCCAATATGAAAAGCCAGGCTGCAACATGCATAAAGCAATTAAAGACACACTACCTGAATAAATAGCAACACAAAAACATAAAACTGATGCCACATTAACCCTTCCTCACCCACAGAGGCTCTAATATGGACCCTGGAATATATATATATATGATTGCATATACATCTCGCTCATCACATCTACATTGGGAAAACAAATAGTGGCCAAATTACACCGCCACATCACATATATCAACTACCAGGGGAACATTTTATTATTTGCTGTTCAGTCCTTAAGTCGTGACCCTATGGACTGCAGCACATTTAGCTAGGTTTCTGCCTGTGCTGTTCAACAAGGTTTGCATGTCAAATATACTGGAGTGGGTTGCCAGTTCCTTCTTTAGTGCACTGTGATTTGACCTACAGTGGCCCTACATGGTATAGTTCACAGCTTCATTCAGGCACACAAGCCCCTTCACCACCACCACTTAGCAATCCATAAGGGGACCAGCAGGGGAACAATTAGCACCTTCAGCGCTCATCTCGTGATCCGCATTGAGCGCTCATCGCAGACGTCCTCAACCTGCCACCTTCGTGTCTTGCACTGAGCGCCTTCGGCGCTGATTGCAAGCCTCTCCCCACTCTCTGACCCCTGTTTCCCCCTCTCTCACTCCCCCTCCTTCCTGCCCTGTGTTTTTTTTATTTTTCCTTATTTCCCTCCCCTGTGTCTCTTTTCCCCCCTCTCACACCCCTGTGTCTCTTTCTACCGTCTCCCCCCTCTCCCTTCCCTGTGTCTTTCTCCTCTCTCTCCCTGCTCAAGTCTTGCGTGCCTCGCGATGAGCACCGTTGGTTCTTTTTTCCAAGAATTGGCTAAGTGTTACGGGCTGTGGCCTTGTTTTGAGCTTTTTTCGAACATTTACGTTTTTACGGCCACCATTTTTTTCCTTGCTTAGCCGATTTTCTATCTCTGAAAAATGTCAATTTAGCCTCAAATTAGCTTGCAATCTCACTCACAGGCTCCCTGCCTCTCCCCTATGCTGTGTGTGAGGTTGTAAGATATTTCATTAATTAATTGGTGTCTTTTGATGCTCTTCCGACGTTTGCAGAGTTACAGGCTTGAAAAAAAAAAGTCTTGAGTGCCTCTCGATCATCACCAAAGTCCTACGGCCTTGGGCGCTGATCGCCATGAGCGCCTTTGGAGCTCATGTCGAGCATGTTTCAAAGTCTTGTGGACCTCATGATCATCGTGGGCCTGGAAATGATTGCAGCCCCCGTCATTTAAAAATGTAAAAGTCTTGCAAACCTCATTGCAGCAAAGTTGTGCAGGCCTCGCGATGAGCACCTTTGGCGCTCATTGCGCATGCGCAAGCTCATAATTTTTCACATTGCATGACGACAACTTGCTATTAAGACAACTGTTATATGCGATATCATATATATTATTATATGATATCTAATTCTATTATTGCTATTATTATTGACTAGCGAATTGCCCGTCAAAAAATGACGGCAATGAAATTGTAAGGTAGCTAAATTAGTAAATGAATATAGTGTACCTATTTTGAAGCATTGTGATGAAGAGCTGGCAATCTGTGTTGATGTTGCTGCAGCATTAGTGGTGTGGAGCTGCTGTGTAAGCATGCTGAATGTGTGCACTGTGTGGTATGAATATCCGTAGGTGGTTTGTGTCGTTTTGCGAGTTTCTTGTGGTGTTTTGCGAGTTTCTTGTGGTGTTTTGCGAGTTTAGAGTGGTGTAGCCTCGTTTTCGTTTTGTTCGGCAGCCATTTTTTCTGTCGCTTAGATTTTTTTTTAGTCTCAAAAGTCGTTTATTTCGAGTAAAATCGAGGTGTAAGTTGCATTTTTGAGGTCCTGGGTGCTCCCTCTTGGTGTAGGTAAGGTTTTTATGTATGTGCTGTGTGTATGTATTGTGTTTTAAATGTTTGTATGTCGGCGTGTTGCGTCCGATGTTTGCAAGGTCGTAATGTGTGGTAACGTGTTTCGTAGGTTGTTTGCGTTCCTCGTAAAATTTAGCGAGTGTCGTAATTTGTGTGTCGTGTTTTTTGAGTAGCGACGTGAAGTTTGCGAGGGTTTGAGGCCCTTGCCCAGTGACCTCGCCAGCAACTGAGTCCCTCGCTTCGCGTCGCTCCATGCCAGCAACTGAGGCCCTTGCCCAGTGACCTCGCTACGCGAGGGCCGCGGCTCGCTACGCGAGGGCCGCGGCTCGCTTCGCGAGCCACGGCCCTCGCTTTGCGAGGGCCGCGGGCTCGCTACGCGAGCCCCCAAGCGTGAGCAACGACTCGTACGCTCACAACTATATATGTGATACTAGCGACTTGCCCGTCAAAAATTACGGGGTAATAAAAAAAAAGTGTTAAAATGCTGTTTGTCACACATTGTGAGTGTACTGTGTGCCTCAACTATATAGACGCCTATAACACACTAATGAACGCATGTAATGACACTATAAGTGCCATGAGGGTCATCCAGGACCCTCATGACCCAAAGTGTAAGCACTACACCATTTTAACCCGGTCTCTTATGGGGGTCTATACAGACCCTCATAAGCCTCTATTTAACCTCATTAGTCCCATAAGGGTATTTAAAGATCCTCATGGGACAGTTAGAAGCCTAACATTACCCGGTAAGTTCTATGAGGGTTCTCCAGTACCCTCATGACACTAAGTATAAACACTACACTATAGCCCTCCAATAAACCATACGATCTAAACTAACCCCCCTCTACACTAACCTATTAACACCTACACTACCTAACCACACTACCTACCTACCCCCTAATAACCACCCCACCACTCTAATTACAGAAAATAAAAAAAACTAAAGTCACCAAAAATAAAAAATCTACATTACAGAAAATAAAAAAAACATAAATCACAAAAAATAAAATATCTACATTACAAAAAATAAAAAAAGGAACATGACAGAAAATAAAAAAATACATTACAACCCCCCCTCCCACTACAGAAAAAAAAAATGACACACCTGAAAAGGAAATACATAGAATACATACAATACAATACAAATAAAATAAAATACAATACAATAACCCCCTATCTAACATACAATCAATACTATCTATCTAAAATACATCACCCAATCTATCTAATATACAATACCTCCTATCTATCTAAAATACATCACCCAATCTAACATACAATACTATATAATATACAATAAACCCTAACTATCTAAAATACATCTCCCTATCTAACATACAATAAATGCTATCTTTATATACAAACCCTAATTCTAAGCTAAAATAAAATAATTAAGACCACTTACCTTTGCAGATGTCCCTTCAGATCAGCAACCTAGGAGAAAAGAAAAAAAAATACTACAACACGTTTACATAAAATAAATAAACATAGTACACATTCTAAATATTCTACTCACCTTTCCAGCATGTCCCCGTCCTTCTTCATTTCTTCTTCTCCGGAGCGGCCCCTATTAAAAAAAAAACATTACATTAGTACAACATACATAAACATAAAAACAAAGTAAAATAAACATAATCTACATTGTACTTACCTCCCTGCGATGTCCCCGGCCTCCTCCTCTTCTGCCCCGTCCTCAAACTATCCGCGCTGTAAAATAATAATAAAAAAATAAACGGTGAGCCGCACTGGCAGTTTCTGATTGGCTGAAAATGCTGTCTATCAAATTAAGCCAATCAGACGACGCCAATGTGTGAGCCAATCAGAAAGAGATACACCCCAATCTCTGATTGGATAATGCACCTGTCAATCTTTATTTAAACCAATCAGAAGGCTTTATTGCCAACAGCCAATCACAATGGGATATACCCCCACGGGGTGATTGGCTGAAGACATCTGCGCCTTCTCATTGGCTATAATACTGATTGGCATTTGAATCCGCTCTGTAAATCAGTGCACAGTTTTCTGTCTGTTGCAGTAATCAGTGATACAGGTGAGAGTGGGTGTTGCTTGGTCTGTGTAAGTTATATCTGTGTGCATTTGTGTGAGGTCCTGTTTGAATCCGCTCTGTAAATCAGTGCACAGTTTTCTGTCTGTTGCAGTAATCAGTGATACAGGTGAGAGTGGGTGTGGCTTGGTCTGTGTAAGTTAGATCTGTGTGCATTTGTGTGAGGTCCTGTTTGAATCCGCTCTGTAAACCAGTGCACAGTTTTCTGTCTGTTGCAGTAATCAGTGATACAGGTGAGAGTGGGTGTGGCTTGGCCTTGTAAAGTTTTATCTGTGTGCATTGTGTGAGGTCCTGTTTGAATCAGCTCTGTAAATCAGTGGACAGTTTTCTGTCTGTTGCAGTAATCATTGATACAGGTGAGAGTGGTTGTGGCTTGGCCTGTGTAAAGGTTTATCTGTGTGCATTTTGTCGTGTTCTGCTGAATCCGTTCTGTGAGGCAGTGCCGTGTTTTCTGTCCTGTGCTCATTTATCATTGTACAGGTGAGTAGGCGGGGTCTATTTTAACAAGGGAAGTGCGAGCTTGGGAGCTTGCAATCATTTCTAGTGTAAGTGTAGTTAGTGTGTAGGAGATTAAATAAAAGGAGGAAATCCAAAGAAAAGTGTTATTATAAGAAAAAATGTTTTTTCGGTTTTGTTTGGATTAAGGTGTAGAAAAGCAATCTTTATACAGATACATTGATTTGTTTTCTCACTGTATTTTTGTAACTGATAATCATGAGTCAGTAACCTCACTCAGTGTACATCCTGCCAAATGTATGCACTACTGGAACAGATGATCCAGGGTCCATACCTCTGTGACAGGTGTGAGCATGTTGCCTCTCTGAAAGCTCAAATTGAAGATATGGAGAGGAGAATTGCAGCACTTAGTGATACTGCTCCACTGGAAAGGGAGGTGGTGCTCACAGAGCACAGTTTAGCTGGGCCTAGCATGGAGGGAGGAGCTGGAGCTAGTGAGGATGTCCAGGGCGGTAGCTGGGTTACAGTTAGAAGGGGAATCAGGGGGAACAGGAGGAGGCAGGCCAGTTCTGAGTTGGCAAACACCAACAGATTTGCCAGATTGAGTGAAACTGTTGAGGATGTCCATTCAGGAATGGCAATGCCAGATAGAGCTGTTCCCTCTAACAGCCGGGAGAACAGTTCGACATGTTTTGGTGGTAGGGGACTCTATTATTAGGAAGGTAGACAGGGTAATTTGTCACCCAGATCCCAGCAATCGAACAGTTTGCTGTCTCCCTGGTGCTCGGGTTCGGCATGTGGTGGATAAATTATTGGGAGGTGCTGGTAATGAACCGGCGGTCTTGGTACACATTGGTACCGATGACAAAGTTAGTGTAAGATGGAGCGTCCTAAAGAATGATTTTAGAGAACTAGGGAATAAGCTTAAAGCAAGGACCTCCAAGGTAGTATTTTCTGAGATACTACCAATGCCACATGCTAGCCCAGGGAGGCAGAAGGAGCTTAGGGAGGTTAATGCGTGGCTAAAAAAGTGCAGAGGGTTTTGGGTTTTTAGAGCACTGGGCCGACTTCTCACTAGGGTACAATCTCTATAGCAGGGATGGATTGCACCTTAGTGATGAGGGAGCTTTTGTGCTAGGGGATAGGATAATAGAACGGCTGGAGGAGTTTTTAAACTTGTAGGTGGGGGGGGGGGGAGGGATGAATTAGGTACCCATGGGGGAGGAGAAGGGGAGAGGGTTACAATAGACAGTAGGGAGGTATTAATAGGGGCCTCAAATACAGTGGCAAGCACTTCACAACGGCAGAGCCATAGCAACATAAAGTGTATGCTTGCTAACGCAAGAAGTTTGCCTGGGAAAATGGACGAGCTAGAAATATTAGCAGTACAAGAAAAATGGGGCTTAATAGGCATTACTGAAACATGGTGGGATGAATCTCATGACTGGACTGTTAATCTGGATGGTTATAACCTATTTAGGAAAGATAGGGGAAATGGTAAAAGAGCAGGAGGGATCTGTCTGTATGTTAAGCCTGAATTTAAGCCTATAGTCAGAGAAGATATTTATGCTGGCACTAACAGCATCATTGAATCTTTGTGGGTTGAGCTAAATAGTGGAGGAGCTAATTCTAAACGCATATTGGTGGGAGTATGCTATAAACCCCCAAATATAGCTGAAAGTGAGGAAATACAATTATTGTTACAGATTGAAAATGCAGCAAAGCATGGGCAAGTTCTAATAATGGGAGACTTTAATTACCCTGAAATAAACTGGATAAATGAGACCAGCAGCTCAGCTAAGGGGAGCAGGTTCTTGAGTACACTCAGGGATAATTATCTGGCCCAGGTAATACAAGAACCTACTAGAAATGGGGCCATCTTGTATTTAGTCATCACAAGTAATATTGATATAATATCAAATGTTAAAATAGGGGAACCCTTGCGGAACAGTGATCACAACACAGTATCATTTGAGATTGAATTAAAAAAACTGAGTTGTAAGAGGCCAACAAAAACTCTACATTTTAAAAGGGCTAACTTTAATGGGCTACGAGCAGCAATACTACATATAGACTGGGAGAAAGTAGTTACAGGGAAAAATACTGAAAATAAATGGATACATTCAAATCCTTACTAAATAAGCATACTCATCGGCATGTACCATGTGGAAATAAAATGAATAGGAGTAAATCACATCCCATGTGGCTTAACAATGACTTAAAGATCATGATGAGGAAAAAGAAACATGCATTTAAATTATACAAGAAGGAGGGAACAGAGGCAGCTTTTTGTGACTATAAGGAAACCAAGGCTTGCAAAAGGGCTATTAGACTGGCTAAAATAGAAAATGAGAAGTCAGTTGCAATGGAAAGTAAGACTAACCCTAAAATATTTTTTAAATATATTAATGGGAAGAAGGCCAGGAAGGAAGCTATAGAAACATTACAATGTGACACAGGGCATCTGATAATTAGTGACCAGGAAAAGGCAGATGAGCTAAATAGGTTCTTATCGTCGGTATACACAGGGGAGGTACCAGTGGTTGGGACACCGCAACATAATGGGGCTACACTACCATCACTAAATAATTGGTCAACGCAGGGAGAAATCCAAAAGAGATTGGAGAAAATAAATGTTAATAAAGCCCCAGGTCCTGATGGAATACATCCAAGGGTACTGAGGTAGCTGGGTTCTGTAATAGCCAAACCATTATATCTAATCTTTCAAGACTCACTCACTACAGGGTCTCTACCGGATGACTGGAGAAAAGCAGAGGTGATAGCTATATTTAAGAAGGGATCTAGAGCAAATCCGGGGAATTATAGACCAGTGAACCTCACATCTGTAGTTGGGAAGCTTTTAGAAGGGTTAATAAGGGACAGAATACAAGAATATGTCTATTTGAACAAGATCATAGGTAGCAGTCAACACGGATTTATGAAGGATAGGTCGTGTCAGACCAATCTAATTAGTTTTTATGAGGAGGTTAGTAGGAACTTGGATCAGGGCAACTCAGTGGGTGTAGTCTTCTTAGATTTTTCAGGCATTTGATACAGTGCCACATGGAAAACTAGTGAGCAAACTAAGGGAGACAGGAATTGCAGTAAATATCTGCTCATGGATCGAGACCGGTCTAAAAGACAGGAAGCAAAGGGTTGTTGTGAATGGAACATACTCCGATTGGTCTAATGTGATAAGTGGGGTTCCTCAAGGTTCAGTATTAGGTCCTCTCCTTTTTAACATATTTATTAATGACATAGAAGTAGGACTCGAAAGTAGTGTCTCCATTTTTGCTGATGACACTAAGTTGTGCAAGGTAATAAAATCAGATAATGATGTACTTTCCCTACAAAGGGATTTGCATAAATTAGAGAAATGGGTGGCTAAATGGCAGATGAGATTTAATACAAATAAATGCAAGGTTATGCATTTGGGAAGGAAAAATAGCCATGCAATCTATAATCTTAATGGAGCAAATCTAGGGGTGTAACAGAACTATGATGATGCCTGTATTTTTTGCCTGAACCGAACCAACTATACTGCCGGAGGGGTTAAACAGAACCGAATGGCTGCTGTTCATGTGACTATTGCATACAACTCATACACTTGGTCAGGAGTTGCCCATCTGCCTCTTGATAGTATCGGCTAAAACACACAAGAGATAGCAGAACAAAAGGGTTTTAGCAGACAAGAGGGCACCATGAACAATGGGGGTAGGGGTTGACCAAAGGTAGTCACTGCCCCTACTGTGTATGTGAAATGTTTAAAAATGTTTTTTTTGTTTCAATTAAAAGAGAGTTCTACTTGACCCTTCAAAACGTAGCATCGTCTCGTTCGTTGGGGGGATTTATGGTACCGTTACTCTGCCGCATTTTACAGTACTCCTGGATTATACAATGGGATATCGTGGAGGGGAATAAGCATTTCATTACTGCACAGCACCTTGCTTAAGAAAAGGACGTCTCCTACGGCTGATACCCTCTCACTACCGGGGTAGCCGTTACAAGGGGTATCAGATATTTAAAGGGATTTGGGAGTACTAGTGGACAACCACCTAGGTAACAGCGCTCAAAGCCAAGCAGCTGCAAAGGGAAGTAAAATATTAGCATGTATTAGGAAGGGTATAGAAGCAAGGGAAGCAAATATAATTCTGCCACTATACAAAGCCCTAGTATGCCCTCATTTGGAATATGGAGTACAATTTTGGGCACCACTTCATAAAAAAGACATTTTAGAGCTGGAAAAAGTACAGAGAAGGGCTACAAAACTAATAAGGGGAATGGAGGGGCTACGTTATGAAGAAAGACTAACCAAATTAAACTTATTTTTGCTAGAAAAAAGGCGTCTACGAGGGGATATGATTACCTTATTTAAATACATCCAGGGTCAATATAAGGCTTTGTCAAGTAAACTTTTTGTAGCAAGAGATTTTCAACTGACAAGACGACACCCTTTGAGGTTAGAGGAAAAAAGATTTCATCTTAAACAAAGAAAAGGGTTCTTCACAGTTAGGGTAGTTAAACTGTGGAATTCTCTACCAAAGGAGGTGGTAACAGCGAATTCGATAGACAACTTCAAAAAGAAGTTAGATATATTTTTGAATAAAGAGGGCTTTCAAGGCTATCCTAGATAACTAGCGAAGGAATATTGATCCAGGGAGAAATTTGATCGCCAGTTTTTGGGGTCAGAAAGGAATTTTGCTTTTTTTCCCCCTTTTTAGACAATTGGCAAAGTTTCAATGGGGTTTTTTGTTTCTGTTTGCCTTCCTCTGGATCAATTAACAATTAATAATTAATAGTCCACATTAAAAAGATCAATAGAGATCTAAAAAGGTTGAATTTGATGGTCTAACTCTGTATTTATCCTCCAATACTATACTATTAATAATTATTTAATCAATAAATTAATTAATAACTAATCTGCATATTGCAGATCAGAGGAGATCTTAACAGGTTGAACTTGATGGACTGAAAGTCTTTTTTCAACCTTAATTACGATGTAACTATGTAACAGCCAATCAGAATGTGCAGATGCCTTCAGCCAATCACTACGTGGGGGTGTTTTCCATTGTGATTGGCTGAAGGCATCTGAGCCTTGTGATTTAAATGAAGATTGACAGGTGCATTATCCAAACAGAGATCGGGTGTATCCCTTTCTGATTGGCTGAATTTGATAGACAGTGTTTTCAGCCAATCAGAAGGCACCATTGCCTATTATTGTTTTTTTTTTTCAGAGCACAGTTCTAGGCCATGGCAGAAGAGGAGGATGCCGGGGACATCGCGGGGAGGTAAGTACAATGTATATTATGTTTATTTTTTTATTTTTATGTTTAGGTCTGTTGTACTAATGTAATGTATTTTTTTTAACAGGGGCTGCGCCGGAAAAGAAAAGAAGAAGGACGGGGACATGCTGGAAGGGTGAGTAGAATATTTAGAATATTTATAATGTTTATTTATTTTCTGTAAATATGTTGTATTATTTTTTTTATTTTCCCCTAGGTTGCTGATCTGAAGGGACATCTGCAAAGGTAAGTGGTCTTAATTATTTTATTTTAGTTTAGAATTAGGGTTTGTATATAGAGATTTTTGGATATTTATTGCATGTTAGATAGGGGGATGTATTTGAGATAGTAAGGATTTTTTGTATATTAGATTGTGGGATGTCTTTTAGATAGATAGGATGTATTGTATATTAGATAGATTGGGTGATGTATTTTAGATAGATAATATTGATTGTATGTTAGATAGGGGGGTATTTTATTGTATTTTATTTGTATTGTATTGTATGTATTCTATGTATTTCCTTTTCAGGTGTGTAATTTTTTTTTCTGTAGTGGGAGGGGGGGTGTAATGTATTTTTTTATTTTCTTTCATGTTCCTTTTTTTATTTTTTGTAATGTAGATATTTTATTTTTTGTGATTTATGTTTTTTTTATTTTCTGTAATGTTCCTTTTTAATTTTTTGTGACTTTAGTTTTTATAATTTCTGTAATTAGAGTGGTGGGGTGGTTATTAGGGGGTAGGTAGGTAGTGTGGTTAGGTAGTGTAGGTGTTAATAGGTTAGTGTAGAGGGGAGTTAGTTTAGATTTAATGTTTTATTAGGGGGTATATTGCAGTGTAGTGTTTATACTTAGTGTCATGATGGTCCTTGGTTAATGTTGGATTGTAACAGCCCCATGAGGGTCATAATATACCCTTATGGGACTGATGGGGTTAAATGGAGGATTATGAGTATCTGTATTGACCCCCATGAGTGACAGGGTTATTTATTGGCTTATGGGGGTCTGTATTGACTCCCATGAGTGACAGGGTTAATCATGGGTTTATGGGTGTCTGTATTGTACCTCATGAGTGACAGGGTTAATAAAGTGCTTATGGGGGTCTGTATTGACCCCCATGAGTGACAGGGTTAATTGTAGGTTTATGGGGGTCTGTATTGACCCTCATGAGTGACGGGGGTTAATTAAGTGCTTATGGGGGTCTGTATTGACCCCCATGAGTGTCAGGGTTAATTATAGGTTTATGGGGGTCTGTATTGAACCCCATGAGTGACATTGGTAATTAAGGGTTTATAGGGGTCTGTATTGACCCCCATGAGTGCCATGGTTATTTATTGGCTTATAGGGGTCTGTATGGACCCACATGAGTGTCAGGGTTAATTATAGGTTTATGGGGGTCTGTATTGACCCTCATGAGTGACAGGTTTAATTGAGGGTTTATGGGGTCTGTATTTACCCCCATGAGTGCCAGGGTTATTTATTGGCTTATGGGGGTCTCTATTGACCTCCATGAGTGACAGGGTTAATAATCGGTTTATGGTGGTCTTTATTGACCCCTATGAGTGACCATGTTAATTATAGGTTTATGGGGGTCTGTATTGACCCTCATGAGTGACAGGTTTAATAAAGGGTTTATGGGGGTCTGTTTCGACCCCATGAGTGACAGAATTAATTAATGTATTATGGGGGTCTTTTTTGACCCCCATGAGTGCCAGGGTTATTTATTGGCTTATGGGGGTCTGTATTGACTCCCATGAGTGAGAGGGTTAATTATGGCTTTATGGGGGTCTGTGTTGACCCCCATGAGTGACGGGGTTAATTAAATGGTTATGGGTGTCTGTATTGACCCGCATGAGTGACAGGGTTAAATATGGGTTTATGGTGGTCTTTCTTGACCCCCATAAGTGACTGGGTTAATTAAGTGCTTATGGGGGTCTGTATTGACCCCCATGAGTGTCAGGGTTATTTATAGGTTTATGGGAGTCTATATTGACTCCCATTAGTGACAGGGTTAATTATGGCTTCATGGGGGTCTGGATTGACCCCCATGAGTAACAGGGTTTTTTAGGGGTTGACTGTGGTAGTTTTATTTTTATTATGGGTCCTTAAGGACTCGTAAGGCGGGAATTTTGAATTTTCATTGCAGTGGGTGCGAACCGTTATTTTTTTATTTATTTTTTTAGAGCCACTGCGAAGGTTAATGTGGGTTTCCGAGCTTATCTCGGATCCCTTCTTAGGTAAGTTGTAGGTGGCTGGGTGGTCCGGGGTCGTGGAGCCCTGTTTTAGTTTTTTTTTCGGTTAGGGGATTTTCGTGTGTCTAAACTCTGGAATTTGGACTTAAATTGAGATGTAACTTCACTTGCAGAGGTCCTGGGTGCCCCTCTTTGCTGTTTGAAAGCTTTTCATGTATTTTTGTGTGTATTTATGTGTTTTTAATGTTTTGAGGTGCGCGCTGTTCGGCCGTTAAGGTCGTATTTTTGCGAGGTCGTAATGTTTTTTTTTTCTAAGTCCCGCGTCTCGTATTTTTTTGTGGAGGTCCGTATATAGTGATTGCGTGTTAGATGTATTTTTGTAGTGCCGCTTGTGTGGGTGTTTGTAACCGCGTGTGAGGCATGACAACTATTATATGTGACTAGCGACTTGCCCTTCAAAAAATGACGGTCAGTAAAAGAAAGTGTTGAAATGCTGTTTGTCACACAATGTGAGTGTACTGTGTGCCTCAACTATATAGACCCCTCTAACACAGTAATGAATGCATGTAATAACACTAAGAGTGCCATGAGGGTCATCCAGGACCCTCATGACCCAAAGTGTAAGCACTACACCATTTTAACCTGGTCACTTATAGGGGTCTATCCAGACCCTCATAAGCCTCTATTTAACCCCATCAGTCCCATAAGGGTATATTATGACGATTATGGGCCTGTTACAACGCAACATTAACCACATGAGTGCCATGATGGTCCTCAAGGACCATCATGACACTAAGTATAAACACTGACACTGCACTATACCCCCCCAATAAAACATTAAATATCAACTAAACACCCTCTACACTAACCTATTAACACCTACACCCTAATAACCCCCCACCACTCTAATTACAGAAAACAAAAGAACTAAAGTCATCAAAAATAAAAAAAATCTACATTGCATGTACATTACAGAAAATACCAAAATACAAGACACCCCCCCACTACAGAAAAAAAAATTACACACCTGAAAAAGAAATACATATAATACATACAATACAAATAAAATGAAATACAATACAATACACCCCTATGTAATATACAATACATACTATCTATCTAATATACATCACCCAATCTATCTAATATACAATACTAGCGAATTGCCCGTCAAAAAATGACGGCAATGGAATCGTAAGGTAGCTAATGTTGTTTTGTGTGTACTACTGAAATATATAATACAAATTAAAAAATGAATATACTTTACCTATTTTGAAGCATTGTGTTTAAGAGCTGCAATCTGTTTTGATGTTGCTGCAGCATTAGTGGTGTGGAGGTGCTGTGTAAGCGTGGTGAATTTGTGTAGTGTAATAGTGTGCGTGCGCGAGACAAAACCGTTAGCGTAGTTGTGTAGTTCTGCATTGTTCTAAAATGCCGGCTAATGTGTCTGTAGTGGAATATCCGTAGGTGTTTTGTGGTGTTTTGCGTGTTTCTTGTGGTGTTTTGCGTGTTTAGAGTGCTGTAGCCTCGTTTTCGTTTTGTTCGTCCGACATTTTTTCTCTCGCTTAGAGAATTTTTTAGTGTCTAAACTCTTTTATTATGAGTTGAATGAAGGTGTAACTTCATTTTTTGAGGTCCTGGATGCTCCCTCTTGCTGTAGGTAAGCTTTTTATGTATGTGTATTTATTGTGTTTTTCATTTTTTTATGTCCGCGGGTTGCGGACGATTTTTGCGAGTCCGTAATGTGTGTTAACGTGTCTCGTATGTTGTTTGCGTTGCGACGTAAAGTTTGTGAGGGTTGCAGTTGCTTCGCGAGGGCCGCAGTTGATACACACACAATATACACACACATTATATATACACAAACAATACACACACACAATATACACACACATTATATATATATATATATACACACACACACACACACATTATACATACACACACACACACACAATATATACACACACAATATCTATACACACACACACATTATATACATACACATGGTGTTAATGATCAGTGTATAATTAGTTTATATGGCAGCTCTCAGTGATTGCACATCTTCCTCAGACCACATTATCTCCCTGTCACTCACAGTCAGCTACCCAGGCCCGGCTCCTCCAGCTCTGAGGCCTGCTCCAGTCCGCGGATCCACAGTGTTTCCTGTTCCCCAGGCCGGCCTAGCCCCGCCTCCCCAAGGTATCCGCACTGATCAGAGCTCGGAGCTCCGTGCGTGGCCTGAACCTCCGCCACTACCCGCGCTCTCACCACATTCCCGCGGGATTACCGGGCTCCGAGATGGTGCGGCTACTGGCAGTGGCGGCGTCTGGCTCCCCCTCCTGAACCATAACCGGGGACTGGGCGGCCCTGCGCGGGGCATTGTGGGGAGGAGGTGGCTGCTTCATCGCAAAAACAGAGGCCCTTGCTCGCTGTGCGAGCAGCGGGTTCGGCTAGTGGCAGTGGCGGCGTGTGGCTCCCCCTCCGGAACCCGAACCGGGGCATTGTGGGGAGGAGGTGGCTGCTCCATCCCAACAACTGAGGCCCTTGCACGCAGCCCTCGCTATGCGAGGGCCGCGGGCTCGCTACGCGAGCCCGCAAGCGTGAGCAACGGCCCGTACGCTCACAACTATATATGTGATAACCTATGTATGTAAAATACATCCCCCTATCTATCTAATATACAATACATGCTACCTCTATAAAGACACCCTAATTCGAAGCTAAAATAAAATAATTAAGACCACTTACCCATGCAGATGTCCCTTCAGATCAGCAACATAGGGTAAAAAGATAAAAAAAATTACTACAACACGTCTACATAAAATAAATAAACATAGTACATATTCTAAATATTCTACTCACCTTTCCAGCATGTCCCCGTCCTTCTTCTTTTCCTCTTGTCCGGCGCGGCCCCTGTTAAAAAAAAAACATAACATTAATACACATACATAAACATAAAACAAAATAAAATAAACATTATATACAAATGTACTTACCTCCCCGCGACGTCCCCAGCCTCCTCGTCTTCTGCCCTGGATGGGCCCTGGAACAATCCGCGCTGTAGAAGAAAAAATAGAAAAAAAAATAACAGAGATCCGCACTCGCGGATGTTCCAGACGCTAATGAGCCTCCTACAGAGTTTTATCGAATAAAATTGGCAAAGGCGGCTTCTGATTGGCTGAAAACGCTGTCTATCAAATTCAGTCAATCAGAAGATGCCAATTGTGAGCCAATGAGAAAGGGATACACCCCTGAACCAATCAGAAGGCTTTATTGCCATCAGCGAATCACAATGGGATACACCCCCACGGGGTCATTGGCTGAAGACATCTGCACCTTCCCATTGGCTGTAATACTGATTGACATTGACAACAGCCAAAGAGAAGGCGCAAATGCCTTCAGCCAATCAGTACGTGGGGGTGTATCCCATTGTGATTGTCAGTGCAACCAATCAGAATGCCCAGATGCCTCCAGCCAATCATCATGTGGGGGTGTATTCCAATGTGATTGGCTGAAGGCATCTGCGGCTTGTGATTGGTTTAAATAAATATTGAAAGGTGCATTATCCAATCAGAGTGGGATTTTAGGGTGTATCCCTTTCTGATTGGCTCACACATTGGCGCCTCCTGATTGGGTGAAAGACAGCATTTTCAACCAATCAGAAGGCACCATTGCCTATTTTCTTCCGGAAAAGGCTCCGGGAGGCTCATTAGCGTCGCGGAGTTCAGCGAATGCAGATGTCTGTTATATATATATATATATATATATTGTTTTTTGTTTTTTTTAGAGCGGGGTTCCATGGTGGGGCAGAAGAGGAGGAGGCCTTAGACATCGCAGGGAGGTAAGTAGAATGTAGATTATGTTTATTTTATTTAGTTTTTATGCTTATGTATGTGTACTAATGTTATGATTTTTTTTAACAGTGGCCGCACCGGAGAAGAAGAAAAGAAGAAGGACGGGGAAATGCTGGAAAGGGGAGTAGAATATTTAGAATGTTTATAATGTTTATTTATTTACTGTAAATGTGTTGCACTAATTATTTTTTTTTTTTTTTCCTAGTTGGCTGATCTGAAGGGACATCTGCCAATGTAAGTGGTCTTAATTATTTTATTTTAGCTTAGAATTAGATCATTTTATATGTAGATATCATTTATTTAGATAGATTGGGGGATGTATATTAGATAGATAGGATGTATATTAGATAGATAGTATTTATTGTATATTAGATAGATAGGATGTATTTTAGATAGATAGGACGTATTGCATTGTATATCATTTTATTTGTATTGTATGTATTATATGCATTTCCTTTTCAGGTGTGTATTTTTTTTTTCTGAAGTGGGGAAAGGGGCGTTGTAATGTATTTTTTTATTTTCTGTAATGTTCCTTTTTTATTTTTTGTGACTTAGTTTTTTTTATTTTCTGTAATGTAGATTTTTATTTTTTTGTGATTTCCTTTTTTTACTTTATGTAATGTAGATTTTTTATTTTTGGTAACTTTAGTTTTTTTTGTTTTACTGTAATTAGAATAGTGGGGGTTATTAGGGGTAAGTAGGTAGCGTAGGTAGGTAGTGTAGGTGTTAATAGGTTAGTGTAGAGGGTGTTTAGTTGATATTTAATGTTTTATTGGGGGCCTATAGTGCAGTGTAGTGTTTATACTTAGTGTCATGATGGTCCTTGAGGACCGTCATGGCACTTATGTGGTTAATGTTGGGTTGTAACAGGCGCATAATGGTCTTAATATACCCTTATGGGACTGATGGGGTTAAATAGAGGCTTATGAGGGTCTCTATTGACCCCCATGAGTAACAGGGTTAATTATGGGTTTATGGGGGTCTATATTGACCCCCATGAATGACAGGGTTATTTATGGGCTTATGGGAGTCTTTATTGACCCCCATGAGTGCCAGGGTTATTTATGGGCTTATGGGTTTTTTTATTGACCCCCATGAGTAACAGGGTTAATTATGAGTTTATGGGGGTCTGTATTGATCCCCATGAGTGACGGGGTTAATTATGGGTCTATGGGGGTCTGCATTGACCCTCATGAGTGACAGGATTAATTAGGGGTTTATGGGGGTCTGTAATGACCCCCATAAGTGAGGGGGTTAATGAAGTGCTTATTGGGGTCTGTATTGACCCCCATGAGTGACAGGGTTAATGAAGGGCTTATGGGGGTCTATATTTAGCCCCCTGAGTGAAAGGCTTAATTAAGTGCTTATGGAGGGCTGTATTGACCCTTTTGAGTTACAAGGTTAATTAAGGGTTTATGGGGGTCTATATTGACCCCCATGAGTGACAGGGTTATTTATGGGCTTATGGGAGTCTTTATTGACCCCCATGAGTGCCAGGGTTATTTATGGGCTTATGGGGGTCTTTATTGACCCCCATGAGTAACAGGGTTAATTATGAGTTTATGGGGGTCTGTATTGATCCCCATGAGTGACGGGGTTAATTATGGGTCTATGGGGGTCTGCATTGACCCTCATGAGTGACAGGATTAATTAGGGGTTTATGGGGGTCTGTAATGACCCCCATAAGTGAGGGGGTTAATGAAGTGCTTATTGGGGTCTGTATTGACCCCATGAGTGACAGGGTTAATGAAGGGCTTATGGGGGTCTATATTTAGCCCCCTGAGTGAAAGGCTTAATTAAGTGCTTATGGAGGGCTGTATTGACCCTTTTGAGTTACGTGGTTAATTAAGGGTTTACAGTGGTCTTTATTGACCCCCATGAGTGACAGGGTTAACTATGGGTTTATGGGGGTCTGTATTAACCCCCATGAGTGACAGGGTTAATTATATGTATTATGGGGGTCTGTATTGGCCCCCATTAATTTATTGATTAATTAGGGGTTTATGGGGGTCTGTATTGACTCCCATGAGTGACAGGGTAAATTAAGGGCTTATGGAGGGTCTATATTGAACCTCATGAGTAACAGGGTTAATAAAGGTCTTATGGGGGACACACTGAGGATAAGGGACAGACTGGAGAGAGGGGACAGACTAGGAAAAGGGGACACACTGAGGACAAGTGACAGACTGGGAGAGGGGACAGAATAGGGAAACGGGACACATTGAGGAGAGGGAACAGACTGAGGATAAGGGACAGACTGGAGAAAGGGGACACACTGAGGATAAGAGACAGACTGGGGAGAGGGAACAGACTGGGGAGAGGTAACACATTGAAGATAAGGGACAGACTGGAGAGTGGAGAAAGGACTGGGGAGAGGGGAAAGACTGGAGAGAGGGGATGGACTAGGGAGAGGGGACATACTAAGGATAAGGGACAGACTGGGGAGAGGGGACAGACTGGGGAGAGGGGACAGACTGGGGAGAAGGGACAGACTGAGGATAAGGGACAGACTGGGGAGAGGGGACAGACTGGGGAGAGGGGACAGACTGAGGAGAAGGGACACACTGGGGAGAGGGGGCACACTGGGGAGAGGGAACAGACTGGGGAGAGGGGACACACTGAGGATAAGGGACAGACTAGAAAGAGGGGACAGGCTAGGGAGAGGGGACACACTGAGGATAAGGGACAGACTGGGGATAAGTGACAGTCTGGGGAGAGGGGACACACTGATGAGAGGGGACACACTGAATAGAGGGGACAAACTGGGGAGAGGGGACACACTGGGGTGTGGGGACACACTGAGGATAAGGGACAGACTGGAGAGAGGGTACATACTGGGGAGAGGGGTCAAACTGAGGATAAGGGACAGACTGGTGAGAGGGGACACACTGAGGAGAAGGGACAGACTGGGGTGAGGGGACACACTGAAGATAAGGGACAGACTGAGGATAAGGGACAGACTGGAGAGAGTGGACAGACTGGAGAGAGGGGACAGACTGGGGAGAGGGGACAGACTAGGGAGAGGGGACAGACTGGGGAGAGGGGACAGACTGGGGAGAGGGGACAGACTAGTTAAAGGAGACAGACTGGGGAGAGGGGACACATTGAGCATAAGGGACACACTGGGGAGAGGGGACACACTGAGGATAAAGGACAGACTGGGGAGAGGTGACAGACTGGAGAGAGGGGACATACTGGAGAGAGGGGACACACTGAGGATAAGAGACAGACTGGTGAGAGGAGACAGACTGGAGAGAGGGGACACACTGAGGATAAGGGACAGATTGGGAAGTGGGGAAAGGACTGAGGAGAGGGGACACACTGGGGAGAGGGGACAGACTGGGGAGAGGGGACACACTGAGGATAAGGGACAGATTGGAAAGAGGGGACAGGCTAGGGAGAGGGGACACACTGAGGATAAGGGACAGACTGGGGAGGGGGACAGACTGGGGAGAGGGGACAGGCTGAGGAGAGGGGACAGACTAGGGAGAGGGGACACACTGAGGATAAGGGACAGACTGGAGAGAGGGGACAGACTGGGGAGAGGGGACACACTGAGGATAAGGGACAGACTGGGGAGCGGGAACAGACTTGGGATAAGGGACAGTCTGGGGAGAGGGGACACACTGACGAGATGGGACACACTGACGAGAGGGGACACATTGACCAGAGGGGTCAAACTGGGGAGAGGGGACACACTGGGGAATGGGGACACACTGAGGATAAGGGACAGACTGGAGAGGGGGGACAAACTGGGGAGAGGGGACACACTGAGGATAAGGGACAGACTGGTGAGAGGGGACACACTGAGGAGAAGGGACAGACTGGGGTGAGGGGACACACTGAAGATAAGGGACAGACTGAGGATAAGGGACAGGCTGGAGAGAGGGGACAGACTGGAGAGAGGGGACAGACTGGGGAGAGGGGACAGACTGGGGAGAGGGGACAGACTAGGGAGAGGGGACAGACTGGGGAGAGGGGACAGACTAGGGAGAGGGGACAGACTGGGGAGAGGGGACAGACTGGGGAGAGGGGACAGACTGGGAAGAAGGGACAGGCTGGGGAGAGGGAAAAATCTGAGGATAAGGGACAGACTGGGGAAAGGAGACAGACTGGGGAGAGGGGACACATTGAGGATAAGGGACAGACTGGGGAGAGGGGACACACTGAGGATAAAGGACAGACTGGGCAGAGGTGATAGACTGGAGAGAGGGGACATACTGGAGAGAGGGGACACACTGAGGATAAGGAACAGACTGGTGAGAGGAGACATACTGGAGAGTGGGGACACACTGAGGATAAGGGACAGACTGGAGAAAGGGGACAGACTGGAGAGAGGGGAAAGACTGGGGAGAGGGGACAGACTGGGGATAGGAGAAACTTGGGAGAGGGGACACATTGAGGATAAGGGACATACTTGGAAAAGGGGACAGACTGGGGACACACTAAGGAGAGGGGACAGACTGGGGAGAGGGAACACACTGTGGATAAAGGACAGACTGGGGAGAGGGGACAGACTGGGGAGAAGGGACAGACTGGAGAGTGGAAACACTGAGGATAAGGGACAGACTGGGGAGAGGGGACAGACTGGGAAAAGGGGACAGACTGGGAAGAGGGGACAGACTGCAGAGAGGGGAAAGACTGAGGAGAGGTGACAGATGGGGGATATGGGACAGATGGGGGAGAGGGGAAAGACTAGGGATAAGGGACAGACTGGGGAGAGGGGACACACTGATGAGAGGGGACAGACTGGAAAGAGGGGACAGGCTAGTGAGAGGGGACACACTGAGGATAAGGGACAGACTGGGGAGGGAGACAGACTGGGGAGAGGGGACAGGCTGAGGAGAGGGGACAGACTGGGGAGAGGGGACACACTGAGGATAAGGGACAGACTGGGGAGAGGGGACAGACTGGGGAGAGGGGACACACTGAGGATAAGGGCCAGACTTGGGATAGGAGACAGACTGGGGAGAGGTGACACATTGAGGATAAGGGACATACTTGGAAAAGGGGACATTCTGGGGAGTGGGGACACTCTGAGGAGAGGGGACAGACTGGGGAGAGGGGACACACTGAGGATAAAGGAAAGACTGTGGAGAGGGGACAGACTGGGGAGAGGGGACAGACTGGGAAGAAGGGACACACTGGGGAGAGGGGACACACTGAGGAAAAAGGACAGACTGGGGAGAGGTGACAGACTGAAGAGAGGGGACATACTGGAGAGAGGGGACACACTGAGGATAAGAGACAGACTGGTGAGAGGAGACAGACTGGAGAGAGGTGACACACTGAGGATAAGGGACAGACTGGGGAGTGGAGAAAGGACTGGGGAGAGGGGACAGACTGGAGAGAGGGGATGGACTAGGGAGAGGGGACATACTAAGCATAAGGGACAGACTGGGGAGAGGGGACAGACTGGGAAGAGGGGACAGACTGGGGAGAAGGGACAGACTGAGGATAAGGGACAGAATGCAGAGAGGGGACAGACTGGGGATTGGGGACAGACTGGGGAGAGGGGACACACTGAGGAGAGGGGACACACTGGGGAGAGGGGACACACTGGGGAGAGGGGACAGACTGGGGAGAGGGAACACACTGAGGATAAGGGACAGATTGGAAAGAGGGGACAGGCTAGGGAGAGGGGACACACTGAGGATAAGGGACAGACTGGGTAGGGGAACAGACTGAGGAGAGGGGACAGACTAAGATTAAGGTATAGACTGGGGAGAGGGGACTCACTGACAAAAGGGGACAGACTGGGAAAAGGGGACAGACTGGGGAGAGGGGAAAGACTGGAGAGAGGGGACAGACTGGGGAGAGGGGACACACTGAGGATAAGGGACAGTCTGGGGAGAGGGGACAGATTGGGGTGAGGGGACACACTGAGGATAAGGGACAGACTGGAGAGAGGGGACACACTATGGATAAGGAAGAGACTGGAAAGAAGGGACAGACTGGTGAGAGGGGACAGACTGGAGAGAGGGGACTCACAGAGTTTAAGGGACAGACTGGGGATAGGAGACAGACTGGGGAGAGGGGACACATTGAGGATAAGGAACATACTTGGAAAAGGGGACAGACTGGGAAGTGGGTACACACTAAGGATAAAGGACAGACTGGGTAGAGGGGGCAGACTGGGGAGAGGGGAAACACTGAGCATAAGGGACAGACTGGAGAGATGGGACAGACTGGGAAGAGGGGAAAGACTGGAGAGAGGGGAAAGACTGGAGAGAGGGGAAAGACTGAAGAGAGGAGGCAGTCTGGGAAGAGGGGACACACTGAGGATAATGGACAGATTGGGGAGAGGGGACACACTAAGGATAATGGACAGATTGGGGAGAGGGACACACTGGGGAGAGGGGACACACTGAGGATATGGGACAGACTGGGGAGAGGGGACAGACTAAGGTTAAGGGACAGACTGGGGAGAGGGGACTCACTGACGAGAGGGGACATACTGGGGAGAGGGGACAGACTGGGGAGAGGGGACACACTGAGGGTAAGGGAAATACTGGGGAGAGGGGACACACCGAGGATAGGGGACAGATTGGGGAGAGTGGACACAATGGGGAGAGGGGACACACTGAGGATATGGGACAGACTGGGGAGAGGGGACAGACTAAGGATAAGGGACAGACTTGGGGGGAGGGGACTCACTGACGAGAGGGGACAGACTGGGGAGAGGGGACAGACTTGGGAGAGGGGACACACTGAGGATAAGGGAAAGACTGGGGAGAGGGGACACACTGAGGATAAGGGACAGACTTGGGAGAGGGGACAGACTGGGGAGAGGAGACAGACTGGGGAGAGGGGACAGACTGGGGAGAGGGGACACACTGAGAAGAGGGGACAGACTGGGGAGTGGGGACTCACTGAGGAGAGGGGACAGTCTGGGAGAGAGGGGACAAACTGAGGAAAGGGACAGACAGGGGAGAGGGGACAGTCTGGGGAGAGGCAACACTCTGAGAAAAAGGGACAGACTGGAGAGAGGGGACAGACTGGAGAGAGGGGACAGACTGGGTAGAGGGGACACACTGAGGATAAGGGACAGACTGGTGAGAGGAGACAGACTGGAGAGAGGGGACACACTGAGGATGAGGGACAGACTGGAGAGAGGGGACAGACTGGAGAGAGGGGACAGACTGGAGAGAGGGGACAGACTGGGGAGAGGGGACAGACTGGGAATAGGGGACAGACTGGGGAGAGGGGACACATTGAGGATAAGGGACTTACTTGGAAAAGGGGACAGACTGGGGACACACTGAGGAGAGGGGGCAGAGAGGGGAGAGGGGACACACTGTGGATAAAGGACAGACTGGGGAGAGGGGAAAGACTGAGGGTAAAGGAAAGACTACAGAGAAGGGACACACTGAGGATAAGGGACAGACTTGGGAGAGGGGACAGACTGGGGAGAGGGGACAGACTGGGGAGAGGGGACAGACTGGGGAGAGGGGACACACTGAGGATAAGGGACAGACTGGGGAGAGGGGACAGACTGAGGATAAGGGACAGACTGGACAGAGGGAAAAGACTGGGAAGAGGGGACAGACTGAAGAGAGGGGACAGACTGGGGAGAGGGGACACACTGAGGATAAGGGACAGACTGGGGAGAGGGGACAGACTGGGGATAAGGGACAGACTGGGGAGAGGGGACACATTGAGGAGAGGGGACAGACTGGGGAGAGGGGACACACTGAGGATACGGGACAGATTGGGGAGAGGGGACAGACAGGGGAGAGGGGACAGACCGGGGGTGGCAACACTCTGAGGATAATGGATAGACTGGAGAGAGGTGACATACTGGGGAGAGGGGACACACTGAGGATAAGGGACAGACTGGTGAGAGGAGACACACTGAGGATAGGGGACAGACTGGGGAGAGGGGACAGACTGGGGAGAGGGGACAGACTGGGGAGAGGGGACACATTGAGGATAAGGGACATACTTGGAAAAGGGGACAGACTGGGGACACACTGAGGAGAGGGGACAGACTGGGGAGAGGGGACAGACTGAGGAGAGGGGACAGACTGTGGAGAGGGGACAGACTGGGGAGAGGGGAAACACTGAGGAGAAGGGACAGACTGGAGAGATGGGACAGACTGGGGAGAGGGGAAAGACTGGAGAGAGGGGACAGACTGAAGAGAGGATACAGACTTAATAGAGGGGACAGACTGAAGAGAGGGGACAGACTGAAGAGAGGGGGAAGTCTGGGGAGAGGGGACACACTGAGGAGAGGTGACAGATTGGGGAGAGGGGACATTCTGGGGAGAGGGGACACACTGAGGATATGGGACAGACTGGGGAGAGGGGACAGACTAAGGATAAGGGACAGACTGGGGAGAGGGGACTCACTGACGAGAGGGGACAGACTGGGGAGAGGGGACAGAATGGGGAGAGGGGACACACTGAGGGTAAGGGAAAGACTAAGGAGAGGGGACACACTGAGGATAAGGGACAGATTGGGGAGAGGGGACACACTGGGAAGAGGGGACACACTAAGGATATTGGATAGACTGGGGAGAGAAGACAGACTAAGGATAAGGGACAGACTGGGGAGAGGGGACTCACTGACGAGAGGGGAACTGGGGAGAGGGGACAGATTGGGGAGAGGGGACACACTGAGGGTCAGGGAAAGACTGGAGAGAGGGGACACACTGAGGATAAGGGACAGACTGGGGAGAGGGGACAGACTGGGGAGAGTGGACAGACTGGGGAGAGGGGACACACTGTGGAGAGGGGACAGACTGGGGAGAGGGGAAAGACTGGAGTGAGGGGACACACTGAGGGTAAGGGACAGACTAGAGAGAGGGGACAGACTGGGGAGAGGGGACAGTCTGGGGAGAGGGGACAGACTGGAGAGAGGTGACTCACTATGGTTAAGGGACAGACTGGGGAGAGGGGACAGACTAAGGATAAGGGACAGACTGGGGAGAGGGGACTCACTGACGAGAGGGGGCAGACTGGGGAGAGGGGATAGAATGGGGAGAGGGGACACACTGAGGGTAAGGGAAAGACTGGGGAGAGGGGACACACTGAGGATAAGGGACAGACTGGTGAGAGGGGACACACTGAGGAGAGGGGACAGTCTTGGGAGAGGGGACACACTGAGGATAAAGGACAGACTGGGATAGGAGACAGACTGGGGAGAGGGGACACATTGAGGATAAGGGACATACTTGGAAAAAGGGACAGACTGGGGAGAGGGGACAGACTGAGGAGAGGGGACAGACTGGGGAGAGGGAACACACTGTGGATAAGGACAGACTGGGGAGAGGGGACAGACTGGGGAGATGGGGCACAGTGAGGACAAGGGACAGACTGGAGAGAGGGGACAGACTGGGGAGAGGGCACACACTGAGAATAAGGGACAGACTGGAGAGAGGGGACAGACTGGAGAGGGGGGTCAGACTGGGGAGAGGGGACACACTGAGGATAAGGGACAGACTGGAGAGAGGGGACAGACTGGGGAGAGGGCACACACTGAGAATAAGGGACATACTGGGGAGAGGGGACAGACTGGGCAGAGGGGCCACACTGAGTATGATTGACAGACTGGAGAGAGGGGACAGTCTGGGGAGAGGGGACAGATTGGGGTGAGGGGACACACTGAGGATAAGGGACAGACTGGAGAGAGGGGACACACTATGGATAAGGAAGAGACTGGAAAGAAGGGACAGACTGGTGAGAGGGGACAGACTGGAGAGAGGGGACTCACTGAGGTTAAGGGACAGACTGGGGATAGGAGACAGACTGGGGAGAGGGGACACATTGAGGATAAGGAACATACTTGGAAAAGGGGACAGACTGGGAAGTGGGTACACACTAAGGATAAAGGACAGACTGGGTAGAGGGGGCAGACTGTGGAGAGGGGAAACACTGAGCATAAGGGACAGACTGGAGAGATGGGACAGACTGGGAAGAGGGGAAAGACTGGAGAGAGGGGAAAGACTGGAGAGAGGGGAAAGACTGAAGAGAGGAAGCAGTCTGGGAAGAGGGGACACACTGAGGATAATGGACAGATTGGGGAGAGGGGACACACTAAGGATAATGGACAGATTGGGGAGAGGGACACACTGGGGAGAGGGGACACACTGAGGATATGGGACAGACTGGGGAGAAGGGACAGACTAAGGTTAAGGGACAGACTGGGGAGAGGGGACTCACTGACGAGAGGGGACATACTGGGGAGAGGGGACAGACTGGGGAGAGGGGACACACTGAGGGTAAGGGAAATACTGGGGAGAGGGGACACACCGAGGATAAGGGACAGATTGGGGAGAGTGGACACAATGGGGAGAGTGGACACACTGAGGATATGGGACAGACTGGGGAGAGGGGACAGACTAAGGATAAGGGACAGACTTGGGGGGAGGGGACTCACTGACGAGAGGGGACAGACTGGGGAGAGGGAACAGACTTGGGAGAGGGGACACACTGAGGGTAAGGGAAAGACTGGGGAGAGGGGACACACTGAGGATAAGGGACAGACTTGGGAGAGGGGACAGACTGGGGAGAGGAGACAGACTGGGGAGAGGGGACAGACTGGGGAGAGGGGACACACTGAGTATAAGGGACAGACTGGGGAGTGGGGACTCACTGACGAGAGGGGACAGTCTGAGAGAGAGGGGACAAACTGAGGAAAGGGACAGACAGGGGAGAGGGGACAGTCTGGGGAGAGGCAACACTCTGAGAAAAAGGGACAGACTGGAGAGAGGGGACAGACTGGAGAGAGGGGACAGACTGGGTAGAGGGGACACACTGAGGATAAGGGACAGACTGGTGAGAGGAGACAGACTGTAGAGAGGGGACACACTGAGAATGAGGGACAGACTGGAGAGAGGGGACAGACTGGAGAGAGGGGACAGACTGGAGAGAGGTGACAGACTGGGGAGAGGGGACAGACTGGGAATAGGAGACAGACTGGGGAGAGGGGACACATTGAGGATAAGGGACTTACTTGGAAAAGGGGACAGACTGGGGACACACTGAGGAGAGGGGGCAGAGAGGGGAGAGGGAACACACTGTGGATAAAGGACAGACTGGGGAGAGGGGAAAGACTGAGGGTAAAGGAAAGACTACAGAGAAGGGACACACTGAGGATAAGGGACAGACTTGGGAGAGGGGACAGACTGGGGAGAGGGGACAGACTGGGGAGAGGGGACACACTGAGGATAAGGGACAGACTGGGGAGAGGGGAAAGACTGAGGATAAGGGACAGACTGGACAGAGGGAAAAGACTGGGAAGAGGGGACAGACTGAAGAGAGGGGACAGACTGGGGAGAGGGGACACACTGAGGATAAGGGACAGACTGGGGAGAGGGGACAGACTAGGGATAAGGGACATACTGGGGAGAGGGGACACATTGATGAGAGGGGACAGACTGGGGAGAGGGGACACACTGAGGATACGGGACAGATTGGGGAGAGGGGACAGACAGGGGAGAGGGGACAGACCGGGGGTGGCAACACTCTGAGGATAATGGATAGACTGGAGAGAGGTGACATACTGGGGAGAGAGGACACACTGAGGATAAGGGACAGACTGGTGAGAGGAGACACACTGAGGATAGGGGACAGACAGGAGAGAGGGGACAGACTGGGGAGAGGGGACAGACTGGGGAGAGGGGAAAGACTGGAGAGAGGGGACAGACTGAAGAGAGGATACAGACTTAATAGAGGGGACAGACTGAAGAGAGGGGACAGACTGAAGAGAGGGGGAAGTCTGGGGAGAGGGGACACACTGAGGATAAGGGACAGATTGGGGAGAGGGGACACACTGGGGAGAGGGGACTCACTGAGGATATGGGACAGACTGGGGAGAGGGGACAGACTGGGGAGAGGGGACAGACTGGGGAGAGGGGACTCACTGACGAGAGGGGGCAGACTGGGGAGAGGGGACAGAATGGGGAGAGGGGACACACTGAGGGTAAGGGAAAGACTAAGGAGAGGGGACACACTGAGGATAAGGGACAGATTGGGGAGAGGGGACACACTGGGAAGAGGGGACACACTAAGGATATTGGATAGACTGGGGAGAGAAGACAGACTAAGGATAAGGGACAGACTGGGGAGAGGGGACTCACTGACGAGAGGGGAACTGGGGAGAGGGGACAGATTGGGGAGAGGGGACACACTGAGGGTCAGGGAAAGACTGGAGAGAGGGGACACACTGAGGATAAGGGACAGACTTGGGAGAGGGGACAGACTGGGGAGAGTGGACAGACTGGGGAGAGGGGACTCACTGACGAGAGGGGACAGACTGGGGAGAGGGGAAAGACTGGAGTGAGGGGACACACTGAGGGTAAGGGACAGACTAGAGAGAGGGGACAGACTGGGGAGAGGGGACAGTCTGGGGAGAGGGGACAGACTGGAGAGAGGTGACTCACTAAGGTTAAGGGACAGACTGGGGAGAGGGGACAGACTAAGGATAAGGGACAGACTGGGGAGAGGGGACTCACTGACGAGAGGGGCAGACTGGGGAGAGGGGACAGAATGGGGAGAGGGGACACACTGAGGGTAAGGGAAAGACTGGGGAGAGGGGACACACTGAGGAGAGGGGACAGTCTTGGGAGAGGGGACACACTGAGGATAAGGGACAAACTAGGGAGAGGGGACAGACTGGAGAGAGGGGACAGACTGGGGAGAGGGGACACACTGAGGAGAGGGGACAGTCTTGGGAGAGGGGACACACTGAGGAAAAGGGACAGACTGGAGAGAGGGGACAGCCTGGAGAGGGGGGACAGACTGGGGAGAGGGGGCACACTGAGGATAAAGGACAGACTGGGGATAGGAGACAGACTGGGGAGAGGGGACACATTGAGGATAAGGGACATACTTGGAAAAGGGGTCAGACTGGGGAGTTGGGACAGACTGAGGAAAGGGGACATACTGGGGAGAGGGGACACATTGAGGATAAGGGACATACTTGGAAAAGGGGACAGACTGGGGAGTTGGGACAGACTGAGGAAAGGGGACAGACTGGGGAGAGGGAACACACTGTGGATAAAGGACAGACTGGGGAGATGGGGCATACTGAGGACAAGGGACAGACTGGAGAGAGGGGACAGACTGGGGAGAGGGCACACAATGACAATAAGGGACATGCTGGGGAGAGGGGACAGACTGGGGAGAAGGAGCACACTGAGTATAAGGGACAGACTGGAGAGAGGGGACATACTGGGGAGAGGGGACACACTGAGGATAAGGGACAGACTGGTGAGAGGGGACACACTGAGGAGAGGAGACAGTCTTGGGAGAGGGGACACACTGAGGATAAAGGACAGACTGGGATAGGAGACAGACTGGGGAGAGGGGACACATTGAGGATAAGGGACATACTTGGAAAAAGGGACAGACTGACAAGTTGGGACAGACTGAGGAGAGGGGACAGACTGGGGAGAGGGAACACACTGTGGATAAGGACAGACTCGGGAGAGGGGACAGACTGGGGAGATGGGGCACAGTGAGGACAAGGGACAGACTGGAGAGAGGGGACAGACTGGGGAGAGGGCACACACTGAGAATAAGGGACAGACTGGAGAGAGGGGAAAGACTGGAGAGGGGGGTCAGACTGGGGAGAGGGGACACACTGAGGACAAGGGACAGACTGGAGAGAGGGGACAGACTGGGGAGAGGGCACACACTGAGAATAAGGGACATACTGGGGAGAGGGGACAGACTGGGCAGAGGGGGCACACTAAGTATGATTGACAGACTGGAGAGAGGGGACATACTGGGGAGAGGGGACAGTCTGAGGATAAGGGACAGTCTGGGGAGAGGGGACAGATTGGGGTGAGGGGACACACTGAGGATAAGGGACAGACTGGAGAGAGGGGACACACTATGGATAAGGAAGAGACTGGAAAGAAGGGACAGACTGGTGAGAGGGGACAGACTGGAGAGAGGGGACTCACTGAGTTTAAGGGACAGACTGGGGATAGGAGACAGACTGGGGAGAGGGGACACATTGAGGATAAGGAACATACTTGGAAAAGGGGACAGACTGGGAAGTGGGTACACACTAAGGATAAAGGACAGACTGGGTAGAGGGGGCAGACTGGGGAGAGGGGAAACACTGAGCATAAGGGACAGACTGGAGAGATGGGACAGACTGGGAAGAGGGGAAAGACTGGAGAGAGGGGAAAGACTGGAGAGAGGGGAAAGACTGAAGAGAGGAGGCAGTCTGGGAAGAGGGGACACACTGAGGATAATGGACAGATTGGGGAGAGGGGACACACTAAGGATAATGGACAGATTGGGGAGAGGGACACACTGGGGAGAGGGGACACACTGAGGAGAGGGGACAGACTGGGGAGAGGACAGACTGGGGAGAGGGGACACACTGACGAGAGGGGACATACTGGGGAGAGGGGACAGACTGGGGAGAGGGGACACACTGAGGGTAAGGGAAATACTGGGGAGAGGGGACACACCGAGGATAGGGGACAGATTGGGGAGAGTGGACACAATGGGGAGAGGGGACACACTGAGGATATGGGACAGACTGGGGAGAGGGGACAGACTAAGGATAAGGGACAGACTTGGGGGGAGGGGACTCACTGACGAGAGGGGACAGACTGGGGAGAGGGAACAGACTTGGGAGAGGGGACACACTGAGGATAAGGGAAAGACTGGGGAGAGGGGACACACTGAGGATAAGGGACAGACTGGGGAGAGGGGACAGACTGGGGAGAGGAGACAGACTGGGGAGAGGGGACAGACTGGGGAGAGGGGACACACTGAGTATAAGGGACAGACTGGGGAGTGGGGACTCACTGACTAGAGGGGACAGTCTGGGAGAGAGGGGACAAACTGAGGAAAGGGACAGACAGGGGAGAGGGGACAGTCTGGGGAGAGGCAACACTCTGAGAAAAAGGGACAGACTGGAGAGAGGGGACAGACTGGGGAGAGGGGACAGACTGGGTAGAGGGGACACACTGAGGATAAGGGACAGACTGGTGAGAGGAGACAGACTGTAGAGAGGGGACACACTGAGGATAAGGGACAGACTGGGGAGAGGGGACAGACTGGAGAGAGGGGACAGACTGGAGAGAGGTGACAGACTGGGGAGAGGGGACAGACTGGGAATAGGAGACAGACTGGGGAGAGGGGACACATTGAGGATAAGGGACATACTTGGAAAAGGGGACAGACTGGGGACACACTGAGGAGAGGGGGCAGAGAGGGGAGAGGGAACACACTGTGGATAAAGGACAGACTGGGGAGAGGGGAAAGACTGAGGGTAAAGGAAAGACTACAGAGAAGGGACACACTGAGGATAAGGGACAGACTTGGGAGAGGGGACAGACTGGGGAGAGGGGACAGACTGGGGAGAGGGGACAGACTGGGGAGAGGGGACACACTGAGGATAAGGGACAGACTGGGGAGAGGGGAAAGACTGAGGATAAGGGACAGACTGGACAGAGGGAAAAGACTGGGAAGAGGGGACAGACTGAAGAGAGGGGACAGACTGGGGAGAGGGGACACACTGAGGATAAGGGACAGACTGGGGAGAGGGGACAGACTAGGGATAAGGGACAGACTGGGGAGAGGGGACACATTGATGAGAGGGGACAGACTGGGGAGAGGGGACACACTGAGGATACGGGACAGATTGGGGAGAGGGGACAGACAGGGGAGAGGGGACAGACCGGGGGTGGCAACACTCTGAGGATAATGGATAGACTGGAGAGAGGTGACATACTGGGGAGAGAGGACACACTGAGGATAAGGGACAGACTGGTGAGAGGAGACACACTGAGGATAGGGGACAGACTGGGGAGAGGGGACAGACTGGGGAGAGGGGACAGACTGGGGAGAGGGGACACATTGAGGATAAGGGACATACTTGGAAAAGGGGACAGACTGGGGAGTGGGGGCACACTGAGGAGAGGGGACAGACTGGGGAGAGGGGACAGACTGGAGAGAGGGGACAGACTGAAGAGAGGGGACAGACTGGGGAGAGGGGAAACACTGAGCATAAGGGACAGACTGGAGAGATGGGACAGACTGGGAAGAGGGGAAAGACTGGAGAGAGGGGACAGACTGAAGAGAGGATACAGACTTAATAGAGGGGACAGACTGAAGAGAGGGGACAGACTGAAGAGAGGGGGAAGTCTGGGGAGAGGGGACACACTGAGGATAAGGGACAGATTGGGGAGAGGGGACACACTGGGGAGAGGGGACTCACTGAGGATATGGGACAGACTGGGGAGAGGGGACAGACTAAGGATAAGGGACAGACTGGGGAGAGGGGACTCACTGACGAGAGGGGGCAGACTGGGGAGAGGGGACAGACTGGGGAGAGGGGACACACTGAGGGTAAGGGAAAGACTAAGGAGAGGGGACACACTGAGGATAAGGGACAGATTGGGGAGAGGGGACACACTGGGAAGAGGGGACACACTAAGGATATTGGATAGACTGGGGAGAGAAGACAGACTAAGGATAAGGGACAGACTGGGGAGAGGGGACTCACTGACGAGAGGGGAACTGGGGAGAGGGGACAGATTGGGGAGAGGGGACACACTGAGGGTCAGGGAAAGACTGGAGAGAGGGGACACACTGAGGATAAGGGACAGACTTGGGAGAGGGGACAGACTGGGGAGAGTGGACAGACTGGGGAGAGGGGACACACTGGGGAGAGGGGACAGACTGGGGAGAGGGGAAAGACTGGAGTGAGGGGACACACTGAGGGTAAGGGACAGACTAGAGAGAGGGGACAGACTGGGGAGAGGGGACAGTCTGGGGAGAGGGGACAGACTGGAGAGAGGTGACTCACTATGGTTAAGGGACAGACTGGGGAGAGGGGACAGACTAAGGATAAGGGACAGACTGGGGAGAGGGGACTCACTGACGAGAGGGGGCAGACTGGGGAGAGGGGACAGAATGGGGAGAGGGGACACACTGAGGGTAAGGGAAAGACTGGGGAGAGGGGACACACTGAGGATAAGGGACAGACTGGTGAGAGGGGACACACTGAGGAGAGGGGACAGTCTTGGGAGAGGGGACACACTGAGGATAAAGGACAGACTGGGATAGGAGACAGACTGGGGAGAGGGGACACATTGAGGATAAGGGACATACTTGGAAAAAGGGACAGACTGGGGAGTTGGGACAGACTGAGGAGAGGGGACAGACTGGGGAGAGGGAACACACTGTGGATAAGGACAGACTCGGGAGAGGGGACAGACTGGGGAGATGGGGCACAGTGAGGACAAGGGACAGACTGGAGAGAGGGGACAGACTGGGGAGAGGGCACACACTGAGAATAAGGGACAGACTGGAGAGAGGGGACAGACTGGAGAGGGGGGACAGACTGGGGAGAGGGGACACACTGAGGATAAGGGACAGACTGGAGAGAGGGGACAGACTGGGGAGAGGGCACACACTGAGAATAAGGGACATACTGGGGAGAGGGGACAGACTGGGGAGAGGGGGCACACTGAGTATGATTGACAGACTGGAGAGAGGGGACAGTCTGGGGAGAGGGGACAGATTGGGGTGAGGGGACACACTGAGGATAAGGGACAGACTGGAGAGAGGGGACACACTATGGATAAGGAAGAGACTGGAAAGAAGGGACAGACTGGTGAGAGGGGACAGACTGGAGAGAGGGGACTCACTGAGGTTAAGGGACAGACTGGGGATAGGAGACAGACTGGGGAGAGGGGACACATTGAGGATAAGGAACATACTTGGAAAAGGGGACAGACTGGGAAGTGGGTACACACTAAGGATAAAGGACAGACTGGGTAGAGGGGGCAGACTGGGGAGAGGGGAAACACTGAGCATAAGGGACAGACTGGAGAGATGGGACAGACTGGGAAGAGGGGAAAGACTGGAGAGAGGGGAAAGACTGGAGAGAGGGGAAAGACTGAAGAGAGGAAGCAGTCTGGGAAGAGGGGACACACTGAGGATAATGGACAGATTGGGGAGAGGGGACACACTAAGGATAATGGACAGATTGGGGAGAGGGACACACTGGGGAGAGGGGACACACTGAGGATATGGGACAGACTGGGGAGAAGGGACAGACTAAGGTTAAGGGACAGACTGGGGAGAGGGGACTCACTGACGAGAGGGGACATACTGGGGAGAGGGGACAGACTGGGGAGAGGGGACACACTGAGGGTAAGGGAAATACTGGGGAGAGGGGACACACCGAGGATAAGGGACAGATTGGGGAGAGTGGACACAATGGGGAGAGTGGACACACTGAGGATATGGGACAGACTGGGGAGAGGGGACAGACTAAGGATAAGGGACAGACTTGGGGGGAGGGGACTCACTGACGAGAGGGGACAGACTGGGGAGAGGGAACAGACTTGGGAGAGGGGACACACTGAGGGTAAGGGAAAGACTGGGGAGAGGGGACACACTGAGGATAAGGGACAGACTTGGGAGAGGGGACAGACTGGGGAGAGGAGACAGACTGGGGAGAGGGGACAGACTGGGGAGAGGGGACACACTGAGTATAAGGGACAGACTGGGGAGTGGGGACTCACTGACGAGAGGGGACAGTCTGAGAGAGAGGGGACAAACTGAGGAAAGGGAAAGACAGGGGAGAGGGGACAGTCTGGGGAGAGGCAACACTCTGAGAAAAAGGGACAGACTGGAGAGAGGGGACAGACTGGAGAGAGGGGACAGACTGGGTAGAGGGGACACACTGAGGATAAGGGACAGACTGGTGAGAGGAGACAGACTGTAGAGAGGGGACACACTGAGAATTAGGGACAGACTGGAGAGAGGGGACAGACTGGAGAGAGGTGACAGACTGGGGAGAGGGGACAGACTGGGAATAGGAGACAGACTGGGGAGAGGGGACACATTGAGGATAAGGGACTTACTTGGAAAAGGGGACAGACTGGGGACACACTGAGGAGAGGGGGCAGAGAGGGGAGAGGGAACACACTGTGGATAAAGGACAGACTGGGGAGAGGGGAAAGACTGAGGGTAAAGGAAAGACTACAGAGAAGGGACACACTGAGGATAAGGGACAGACTTGGGAGAGGGGACAGACTGGGGAGAGGGGACAGACTGGGGAGAGGGGACAGACTGGGGAGAGGGGACACACTGAGGATAAGGGACAGACTGGGGAGAGGGGAAAGACTGAGGATAAGGGACAGACTGGACAGAGGGAAAAGACTGGGAAGAGGGGACAGACTGAAGAGAGGGGACAGACTGAGGAGAGGGGACACACTGAGGATAAGGGACAGACTGGGGAGAGGGGACAGACTAGGGATAGGGGACAGACTGGGGAGAGGGGACAAACTGAGGAGAGGGGACAGACTGGGGAGAGGGGACACACTGAGGATACGGGACAGACTGGGGAGAGGGGACAGACAGGGGAGAGGGGACAGACCGGGGGTGGCAACACTCTGAGGATAATGGATAGACTGGAGAGAGGTGACATACTGGGGAGAGAGGACACACTGAGGATAAGGGACAGACTGGTGAGAGGAGACACACTGAGGATAGGGGACAGACTGGGGAGAGGGGACAGACTGGGGAGAGGGGACAGACTGGGGAGAGGGGACACATTGAGGATAAGGGACATACTTGGAAAAGGGGACAGACTGGGGACAAACTGAGGAGAGGGGACAGACTGGGGAGAGGGGACAGACTGAAGAGAGGGGACAGACTGAAGAGAGGGGACAGACTGGGGAGAGGGGAAACACTGAGCATAAGGGACAGACTGGAGAGATGGGACAGACTGGGAAGAGGGGAAAGACTGGAGAGAGGGGACAGACTGAAGAGAGGATACAGACTTAATAGAGGGGACAGACTGAAGAGAGGGGACAGACTGAAGAGAGGGGGAAGTCTGGGGAGAGGGGACACACTGAGGATAAGGGACAGATTGGGGAGAGGGGACACACTGGGGAGAGGGGACTCACTGAGGATATGGGACAGACTGGGGAGAGGGGACAGACTAAGGATAAGGGACAGACTGGGGAGAGGGGACTCACTGACGAGAGGGGGCAGACTGGGGAGAGGGGACAGAATGGGGAGAGGGGACACACTGAGGGTAAGGGAAAGACTGGGGAGAGGGGACACACTGAGGATAAGGGACAGATTGGGGAGAGGGGACACACTGGGAAGAGGGGACAGACTAAGGATATTGGACAGACTGGGGAGAGAAGACAGACTAAGGATAAGGGACAGACTGGGGAGAGGGGACTCACTGACGAGAGGGGAGACTGGGGAGAGGGGACAGATTGGGGAGAGGGGACACACTGAGGGTCAGGGAAAGACTGGAGAGAGGGGACACACTGAGGATAAGGGACAGACTTGGGAGAGGGGACAGACTGGGGAGAGTGGACAGACTGGGGAGAGGGGACTCACTGACGAGAGGGGACAGACTGGGGAGAGGGGAATGACTGGAGTGAGGGGACACACTGAGGGTAAGGGACAGACTAGAGAGAGGGGACAGACTGGGGAGAGGGGACAGTCTGGGGAGAGGGGACAGACTGGAGAGAGGTGACTCACTAAGGTTAAGGGATAGACTGGGGAGAGGGGACAGACTAAGGATAAGGGACAGACTGGGGAGAGGGGACTCACTGACGAGAGGGGGCAGACTGGGGAGAGGGGACAGAATGGGGAGAGGGGACACACTGAGGGTAAGGGAAAGACTGGGGAGAGGGGACACACTGAGGATAAGGGACAGATTGGGGAGAGGGGACACACTGGGAAGAGGGGACACACTAAGGATATTGGACAGACTGGGGAGAGAAGACAGACTAAGGATAAGGGACAGACTGGGGAGAGGGGACTCACTGACGAGAGGGGAGACTGGGGAGAGGGGACAGACTGGGGAGAGGGGACACACTGAGGATAAGGGACAGACTTGGGAGAGGGGACAGACTGGGGAGAGTGGACAGACTGGGGAGAGGGGACTCACTGACGAGAAGGGACAGACTGGGGAGAGGGGAAAGACTGGATTGAGGGGACACACTGAGGGTAAGGGACAGACTAGAGAGAGGGGACAGACTGGGGAGAGGGGACAGTCTGGGGAGAGGGGACAGACTGGAGAGAGGTGACTCACTAAGGTAAAGGGACAGACTGGGGATAGGAGACAGACTGGGGAGAGGGGACACATTGAGGATAAGAGACATACTTGGAAAAGGGGACAGACTGGGGAGTGGGGACACACTGAGGAGAGGGGACAGACTGGGGAGAGGGGACACATTGAGGATAAGGGACATACTTGGAAAAGGGGACAAACTGGGGAGTGGGGACACACTGAGAGGAGGAGACAGACTGGAGAGAGGTGACACACTGAGATATAGGGACAGACTGAGGAGAGGGGACAGTATTGGGAGAGGGGACACACAGAGGATAAGGGACAGACTGGGGAGAGGGCACAGACTGGAGAGAGGGGACACACTGAGGATAAGGGACAGACTGGAGAGAGGGGACAGACTGAAGAGGGGGGAAAGACTGGTAAAAGGGGACACACTGAGGACAAGGGACAGACTGGAGAGAGGGGACAGACTGGGTAGAGGACACACACTGAGAATAGGGGACATACTGGGGAGAGGGGACACACTGAGGATAAAGGACAGACTGTTGATAGCGAATACACTCACTGGAGGTTACAGTCTTGGGAGACGGGACACACTGAGGATAAGGGACAGACTGGTGAGAGGGGACAGACTGGGGAGAGGGGACAGACTGGGGAGAGGGGACAGACTGGAGAGAGGGGACTCACTGAGGTTAAGGGACAAACTGGGGATAGGGGACAGACTGGGGAGTGGTGACACACTGAGGAGAGGGGACAGAATGGGGAGAGGGGACACACTGAGGATAAAGGACAGACTGGGGAGAGGGGACAGACTGGGGAGAAGGGACAGACTGGGGAGAGGGGACACACTGAAGAAAAGGGACAGATTGGGAGAGGGGACAGACTAGGGATAAGGGACAGACTGGGGAGAGGGGACACATTGACGAGAGGGGACAGACTGAGGAAACGGGACAGATTGGGGAGAAGGGACAGACTGGGGAGAGGAGACAGACCGGGGAAGGGAACACTCTGAGGATAAGGGATAGACTGGAGAGAGGGGACATACTGGGGAGAGAGGACACACTGAGGATAAGGGACAGACTGGTGAGAGGAGACACACTGAGGACAGGGGACAGACTGGAGAGCGGGGACAGACAGGAGAGAGGGGACAGACTGGGGAGAGGGGACAGACTTGAGATAGGAGACAGACTGGGGAGAGGGGACACATTGAGGATAAGGGACAGACTAGGGAGAGGGGAAAGACTGGAGTGAGGGGACACACTGAGGGTAAGGGACAGACTAGAGAGAGGGGACAGACTGGGGAGAGGGGACAGACTGGGGAGATGGGAAAGACTGGAGAGAGGTGACTCACTGAGGTTAAGGGACAGACTGGGGATAGGAGACAGACTGGGGAGAGGGGACACATTGAGGATAAGGGACATACTTGGAAAAGGGGACAGACTGGGCAGTGGGGACACACTGAGGAGAGGGGACAGACTGGGGAGAGGGGACACATTGAGGATAATGGACATACTTGGAAAAGGGGACAAACTGGGGAGTGGGGACACACTGAGAGGAGGAGACAGACTGGCAAGAGGTGACACACTGAGATATAGGGACAGACTGAGGAGAGGGGACAGTATTGGGAGAGGGGACACACAGAGGATAAGGGACAGACTGGGGAGAGGGCACAGACTGGAGAGAGGGGACACACTGAGGATAAGGGACAGACTGGAGAGAGGGGACAGACTGAAGAGGGGGGAAAGACTGGTGAGAGGGGACACACTGAGGACAAGGGACAGACTGGAGAGAGGGGACAGACTGGGTAGAGGACACACACTGAGAATAGGGGACATACTGGGGAGAGGGGAAACACTGAGGATAAAGGCCAGACTGTTGATAGCGAATACCCTCACTGGAGGTTACAGTCTTGGGAGACGGGACACACTGAGGATAAGGGACAGACTGGTGAGAGGGGACAGACTGGGGAGAAGGGACAGACTGGGGAGAGGGGACAGACTGGAGAGAGGGGACTCACTGAGGTTAAGGGACAAACTGGGGATAGGGGACAGACTGGGGAGTGGTGACACACTGAGGATAAAGGACAGACTGGGGAGAGGGGACAGACTGGGGAGTGGTGACAGACTGGGGAGAGGGGACACACTGAGGATAAGGGACAGACTGGGGAGAGGGGACAGACTGGGAGAGGGGACAGACTGGGGAGAGGGGATACACTGAGGATAAGGGACAGACTGGAATGGGGGGATAGGTTGGGAAGTGGGGACACACTGAGGATAAGGGACAGACTGGAGAGTGGGGAAAGACTGGGGAGAGGGGACAGAGTGTGGAAAGGGGACACACTGAGGAGAGGGGACAGACTGGGGAGAGGGGATAGACTGGGGAGAGGGAACTCACTGAAAATAAGGGACAGTCTGTAGAGAGGGGACAGACTGGGGAGAAGAGACAGACTGGGGAGAAGGGACAGACTGGGGAGAAGGGACAAACTGGGGAGAGGGGACAGACTGGCGAGAGGGGAGACAGTGATGAGAGGGGACAGACTGGGGAGAGGGGACACACTGAGGAAAGGGAACAGACTGGGGAGAGGGCACATACTGAAAATAAGGGACAGACTGGGGAGAGGGGACGGACTGGGGAGAGGGTACACACTAAGGATAAGGGACAGATTGGAAAGTGGGGACAGACTGGAGAGTGGGGACAGACTGGAGAGTAAGGAAAGACTGGAGAGAGGGGACAGACTGGGGAGAGTGTACACACTAAGGAAAAGGGACAGACTGGGGAGAGGTGACTCACTAAGGTTAAGGGACAGACTGGGGAGAGTGGACAGACTAAGGATAAGGGACAGACTGGGGAGAGGGGACTCACTGACGAGAGGGGGCAGACTGGGGAGAGGGGACAGAATGGGGAGAGGGGACACACTGAGCGTAAGGGAAAGACTGGGGAGAGGGGACACACTGAGGATAAGGGACAGACTGGTGAGAGGGGACACACTGAGGAGAGGGGACAGTCTTGAGAGAGGGGACACACTGAGGATAAAGGACAGACTGGGATAGGAGACAGACTGGGGAGAGGGGACACATTGAGGATAAGGGACATACTTGGAAAAAGGGACAGACTGGGGAGTGGGGACAGACTGAGGAGAGGGGACAGACTGGGGAGAGGGAACACACTGTGGATAAGGACAGACTCGGGAGAGGGGACAGACTGGGGAGATGGGGCACAGTGAGGACAAGGGACAGACTGGAGAGAGGGGACAGACTGGGGAGAGGGCACACACTGAGAATAAGGGACAGACTGGAGAGAGGGGAAAGACTGGAGAGGGGGGTCAGACTGGGGAGAGGGGACACACTGAAGACAAGGGACAGACTGGAGAGAGGGGACAGACTGGGGAGAGGGCACACACTGAGAATAAGGGACATACTGGGGAGAGGGGACAAACTGGGCAGAGGGACCACACTGAGTATGATTGACAGACTGGAGAGAGGGGACAGTCTGGGGAGAGGGGACAGATTGGGGTGAGGGGACACACTGAGGATAAGGGACAGACTGGAGAGAGGGGACACACTATGGATAAGGAAGAGACTGGAAAGAAGGGACAGACTGGTGAGAGGGGACAGACTGGAGAGAGGGGACTCACTGAGGTTAAGGGACAGACTGGGGATAGGAGACAGACTGGGGAGAGGGGACACATTGAGGATAAGGAACATACTTGGAAAAGGGGACAGACTGGGAAGTGGGTACACACTAAGGATAAAGGACAGACTGGGTAGAGGGGGCAGACTGGGGAGAGGGGAAACACTGAGCATAAGGGACAGACTGGAGAGATGGGACAGACTGGGAAGAGGGGAAAGACTGGAGAGAGGGGAAAGGCTGGAGAGAGGGGAAAGACTGAAGAGAGGAGGCAGTCTGGGAAGAGGGGACACACTGAGGATAATGGACAGATTGGGGAGAGGGGACACACTAAGGATAATGGACAGATTGGGGAGAGGGACACACTGGGGAGAGGGGACACACTGAGGATATGGGACAGACTGGGGAGAAGGGACAGACTAAGGATAAGGGACAGACTGGGGAGAGGGGACTCACTGACGAGAGGGGACATACTGGGGAGAGGGGACAGACTGGGGAGAGGGGACACACTGAGGGTAAGGGAAATACTGGGGAGAGGGGACACACCGAGGATAAGGGACAGATTGGGGAGAGTGGACACAATGGGGAGAGTGGACACACTGAGGATATGGGACAGACTGGGGAGAGGGGACAGACTAAGGATAAGGGACAGACTTGGGGGGAGGGGACTCACTGACGAGAGGGGACAGACTGGGGAGAGGGAACAGACTTGGGAGAGGGGACACACTGAGGGTAAGGGAAAGACTGGGGAGAGGGGACACACTGAGGATAAGGGACAGACTTGGGAGAGGGGACAGACTGGGGAGAGGAGACAGACTGGGGAGAGGGGACAGACTGGGGAGAGGGGACACACTGAGTATAAGGGACAGACTGGGGAGTGGGGACTCACTGACGAGAGGGGACAGTCTAAGAGAGAGGGGACAAACTGAGGAAAGGGACAGACAGGGGAGAGGGGACAGTCTGGGGAGAGGCAACACTCTGTGAAAAAGGGACAGACTGGAGAGAGGGGACAGACTGGAGAGAGGGGACAGACTGGGTAGAGGGGACACACTGAGGATAAGGGACAGACTGGTGAGAGGAGACAGACTGTAGAGAGGGGACACACTGAGAATGAGGGACAGACTGGAGAGAGGGGACAGACTGGAGAGAGGGGACAGACTGGAGAGAGGTGACAGACTGGGGAGAGGGGACAGACTGGGAATAGGAGACAGACTGGGGAGAGGGGACACATTGAGGATAAGGGACTTACTTGGAAAAGGGGACAGACTGGGGACACACTGAGGAGAGGGGGCAGAGAGGGGAGAGGGAACACACTGTGGATAAAGGACAGACTGGGGAGAGGGGAAAGACTGAGGGTAAAGGAAAGACTACAGAGAAGGGACACACTGAGGGTAAGGGACAGACTTGGGAGAGGGGACAGACTGGGGAGAGGGGACAGACTGGGGAGAGGGGACAGACTGGGGAGAGGGGACAGACTGGGGAGAGGGGACACACTGAGGATAAGGGACAGACTGGGGAGAGGGGAAAGACTGAGGATAAGGGACAGACTGGACAGAGGGAAAAGACTGGGAAGAGGGGACAGACTGAAGAGAGGGGACAGACTGGGGAGAGGGGACACACTGAGGATAAGGGACAGACTGGGGAGAGGGGACAGACTAGGGATAAGGGATATAGTGGGGAGAGGGGACACATTGATGAGAGGGGACAGACTGGGGAGAGGGGACACACTGAGGATACGGGACAGATTGGGGAGAGGGGACAGACAGGGGAGAGGGGACAGACCGGGGGTGGCAACACTCTGAGGATAATGGATAGACTGGAGAGAGGTGACATACTGGGGAGAGAGGACACACTGAGGATAAGGGACAGACTGGTGAGAGGAGACACACTGAGGATAGGGGACAGACAGGAGAGAGGGGACAGACTGGGGAGAGGGGACAGACTGGGGAGAGGGGACACATTGAGGATAAGGGACATACTTGGAAAAGGGGACAGACTGGGGACAAACTGAGGAGAGGGGACAGACTGGGGAGAGGGGACAGACTGAAGAGAGGGGACAGACTGAAGAGAGGGGACAGACTGGGGAGAGGGGAAACACTGAGCATAAGGGACAGACTGGAGAGATGGGACAGACTGGGAAGAGGGGAAAGACTGGAGAGAGGGGACAGACTGAAGAGAGGATACAGACTTAATAGAGGGGACAGACTGAAGAGAGGGGACAGACTGAAGAGAGGGGGAAGTCTGGGGAGAGGGGACTCACTGACGAGAGGGGGCAGACTGGGGAGAGGGGACAGAATGGGGAGAGGGGACACACTGAGGGTAAGGGAAAGACTGGGGAAAGGGGACACACTGAGGATAAGGGACAGATTGGGGAGAGGGGACACACTGGGAAGAGGGGACAGACTAAGGATATTGGACAGACTGGGGAGAGAAGACAGACTAAGGATAAGGGACAGACTGGGGAGAGGGGACTCACTGACGAGAGGGGAACTGGGGAGAGGGGACAGATTGGGGAGAGGGGACACACTGAGGGTCAGGGAAAGACTGGAGAGAGGGGACACACTGAGGATAAGGGACAGACTTGGGAGAGGGGACAGACTGGGGAGTGGGGACACACTGGGGAGAGGGGACTGACTGGGGAGAGGGGACAGACTGGGGAGAGGGGAAAGACTGGAGTGAGGGGACACACTGAGGGTAAGGGACAGACTAGAGAGAGGGGACAGACTGGGGAGAGGGGACAGTCTGGGGAGAGGGGACAGACTGGAGAGAGGTGACTCACTAAGGTTAAGGGACAGACTGGGGAGAGGGGACAGACTAAGGATAAGGGACAGACTGGGGAGAGGGGACTCACTGACGAGAGGGGGCAGACTGGGGAGAGGGGACAGAATGGGGAGAGGGGACACACTGAGGATAAGGGACAGACTGGGGAGAGGGGACACACTGAGGATAAGGGACAGACTGGGGAGAGGGGACACACTGGGAAGAGGGGACACACTAAGGATATTGGACAGACTGGGGAGAGAAGACAGACTAAGGATAAGGGACAGACTGGGGAGAGGGGACTCACTGACGAGAGGGGAGACTGGGGAGAGGGGACAGACTGGGGAGAGGGGACACACTGAGGATAGGGGACAGACTGGGGAGAGGGGACAGACTGGGGAGAGTGGACAGACTGGGGAGAGGGGACTCACTGACGAGAAGGGACAGACTGGGAAGAGGGGGATAGGTTGGAAAGTGGGGACACACTGAGGGTAAGGGACAGACTAGAGAGAGGGGACAGACTGGGGAGAGGGGACAGTCTGGGGAGAGGGGACAGACTGGAGAGAGGTGACTCACTAAGGTTAAGGGACAGACTGGGGATAGGAGACAGACTGGGGAGAGGGGACACATTGAGGATAAGGGACATACTTGGAAAAGGGGACAGACTGGGGAGTGGGGACACACTGAGGAGAGGGGACAGACTGGGGAGAGGGGACACATTGAGGATAAGGGACATACTTGGAAAAGGGGACAAACTGGGGAGTGGGGACACACTGAGAGGAGGAGACAGACTGGAGAGAGGTGACACACTGAGATATAGGGACAGACTGAGGAGAGGGGACAGTATTGGGAGAGGGGACACACAGAGGATAAGGGACAGACTGGGGAGAGGGCACAGACTGGAGAGAGGGGACACACTGAGGATAAGGGACAGACTGGAGAGAGGGGACAGACTGAAGAGGGGGGAAAGACTGGTGAGAGGGGACACACTGAGGACAAGGGACAGACTGGAGTGAGGGGACAGACTGGGTAGAGGACACACACTGAGAATAGGGGACATACTGGGGAGAGGGGACACACTGAGGATAAAGGACAGACTGTTGATAGCGAATAAACTCACTGGAGGTTACAGTCTTGGGAGACGGGACACACTGAGGATAAGGGACAGACTGGTGAGAGGGGACAGACTGGGGAGAGGGGACAGACTGGGGAGAGGGGACAGACTGGAGAGAGGGGACTCACTGAGGTTAAGGGACAAACTGGGGATAGGGGACAGACTGGGGAGAGGGGAAACACTGAGCATAAGGGACAGACTGGAGAGATGGGACAGACTGGGAAGAGGGGAAAGACTGGAGAGAGGGGAAAGACTGGAGAGAGGGGAAAGACTGAAGAGAGGAGGCAGTCTGGGAAGAGGGGACACACTGAGGATAATGGACAGATTGGGGAGAGGGGACACACTAAGGATAATGGACAGATTGGGGAGAGGGACACACTGGGGAGAGGGGACACACTGAGGATATGGGACAGACTGGGGAGAGGGGACAGACTAAGGTTAAGGGACAGACTGGGGAGAGGGGACTCACTGACGAGAGGGGACATACTGGGGAGAGGGGACAGACTGGGGAGAGGGGACACACTGAGGGTAAGGGAAATACTGGGGAGAGGGGACACACCGAGGATAAGGGACAGATTGGGGAGAGTGGACACAATGGGGAGAGTGGACACACTGAGGATATGGGACAGACTGGGGAGAGGGGACAGACTAAGGATAAGGGACAGACTTGGGGGGAGGGGACTCACTGACGAGAGGGGACAGACTGGGGAGAGGGAACAGACTTGGGAGAGGGGACACACTGAGGGTAAGGGAAAGACTGGGGAGAGGGGACACACTGAGGATAAGGGACAGACTTGGGAGAGGGGACAGACTGGGGAGAGGAGACAGACTGGGGAGAGGGGACAGACTGGGGAGAGGGGACACACTGAGTATAAGGGACAGACTGGGGAGAGGGGACTCACTGACGAGAGGGGACAGTCTAAGAGAGAGGGGACAAACTGAGGAAAGGGACAGACAGGGGAGAGGGGACAGTCTGGGGAGAGGCAACACTCTGTGAAAAAGGGACAGACTGGAGAGAGGGGACAGACTGGGGAGAGGGGACAGACTGGGTAGAGGGGACACACTGAGGATAAGGGACAGACTGGGGAGAGGGGACAGACTGGAGAGAGGGGACACACTGAGGATGAGGGACAGACTGGAGAGAGGGGACAGACTGGAGAGAGGGGACAGACTGGAGAGAGGGGACAGACTGGGGAGAGGGGACAGACTGGGAATAGGGGACAGACTGGGGAGAGGGGACACATTGAGGATAAGGGACTTACTTGGAAAAGGGGACAGACTGGGGACACACTGAGGAGAGGGGGCAGAGAGGGGAGAGGGAACACACTGTGGATAAAGGACAGACTGGGGAGAGGGGACAGACTGAGGGTAAAGGAAAGACTACAGAGAGGGGACACACTGAGGATAAGGGACAGACTTGGGAGAGGGGACAGACTGGGGAGAGGGGACAGACTGGGGAGAGGGGACAGACTGGGGAGAGGGGACACACTGAGGATAAGGGACAGACTGGGGAGAGGGGACACACTGAGGATAAGGGACAGACTGGGGAGAGGGGACAGACTGGGGAGAGGGGACAGACTGAGGAGAGGGGACAGACTGGGGAGAGGGGACACACTGAGGATAAGGGACAGACTGGGGAGAGGGGACAGACTAGGGATAAGGGATATAGTGGGGAGAGGGGACACATTGATGAGAGGGGACAGACTGGGGAGAGGGGACACACTGAGGAGAGGGGACCGACTGGGGAGAGGGGACAGACAGGGGAGAGGGGACAGACCGGGGGTGGCAACACTCTGAGGATACTGGATAGACTGGAGAGAGGTGACATACTGGGGAGAGAGGACACACTGAGGATAAGGGACAGACTGGTGAGAGGAGACACACTGAGGATAGGGGACAGACTGGGGAGAGGGGACAGACTGGGGAGAGGGGACAGACTGGGGAGAGGGGACACATTGAGGATAAGGGACATACTTGGAAAAGGGGACAGACTGGGGACACACTGAGGAGAGGGGACAGACTGGGGAGAGGGGACAGACTGGGGAGAGGGGACAGACTGAAGAGAGGGGACAGACTGGGGAGAGGGGAAACACTGAGCATAAGGGACAGACTGGGGAGATGGGACAGACTGGGAAGAGGGGAAAGACTGGAGAGAGGGGACAGACTGAAGAGAGGATACAGACTTAATAGAGGGGACAGACTGAAGAGAGGGGACAGACTGAAGAGAGGGGGAAGTCTGGGGAGAGGGGACACACTGAGGAGAAGGGACAGACTGGGGAGAGGGGACACACTGGGGAGAGGGGACACACTGAGGATATGGGACAGACTGGGGAGAGGGGACAGACTAAGGATAAGGGACAGACTGGGGAGAGGGGACTCACTGACGAGAGGGGGCAGACTGGGGAGAGGGGACAGAATGGGGAGAGGGGACACACTGAGGGTAAGGGAAAGACTGGGGAAAGGGGACACACTGAGGATAAGGGACAGATTGGGGAGAGGGGACACACTGGGAAGAGGGGACAGACTAAGGATATTGGACAGACTGGGGAGAGAAGACAGACTAAGGATAAGGGACAGACTGGGGAGAGGGGACTCACTGACGAGAGGGGAACTGGGGAGAGGGGACAGATTGGGGAGAGGGGACACACTGAGGAGAGGGGAAAGACTGGAGAGAGGGGACACACTGAGGATAAGGGACAGACTTGGGAGAGGGGACAGACTGGGGAGAGTGGACAGACTGGGGAGAGGGGACTCACTGGGGAGAGGGGACAGACTGGGGAGAGGGGAAAGACTGGAGTGAGGGGACACACTGAGGGTAAGGGACAGACTAGAGAGAGGGGACAGACTGGGGAGAGGGGACAGACTGGGGAGAGGGGACAGACTGGAGAGAGGTGACTCACTAAGGTTAAGGGACAGACTGGGGAGAGGGGACAGACTAAGGATAAGGGACAGACTGGGGAGAGGGGACTCACTGACGAGAGGGGACAGACTGGGGAGAGGGGACAGAATGGGGAGAGGGGACACACTGAGGGTAAGGGAAAGACTGGGGAGAGGGGACACACTGAGGATAAGGGACAGACTGGGGAGAGGGGACACACTGGGAAGAGGGGACACACTAAGGATATTGGACAGACTGGGGAGAGAAGACAGACTAAGGATAAGGGACAGACTGGGGAGAGGGGACTCACTGACGAGAGGGGAGACTGGGGAGAGGGGACAGACTGGGGAGAGGGGACACACTGAGGATAAGGGACAGACTTGGGAGAGGGGACAGACTGGGGAGAGTGGACAGACTGGGGAGAGGGGACTCACTGACGAGAAGGGACAGACTGGGAAGAGGGGAAAGACTGGATTGAGGGGACACACTGAGGGTAAGGGACAGACTAGAGAGAGGGGACAGACTGGGGAGAGGGGACAGTCTGGGGAGAGGGGACAGACTGGAGAGAGGTGACTCACTAAGGTTAAGGGACAGACTGGGGATAGGAGACAGACTGGGGAGAGGGGACACATTGAGGATAAGGGACATACTTGGAAAAGGGGACAGACTGGGGAGTGGGGACACACTGAGGAGAGGGGACAGACTGGGGAGAGGGGACACATTGAGGATAAGGGACATACTTGGAAAAGGGGACAAACTGGGGAGTGGGGACACACTGAGAGGAGGAGACAGACTGGAGAGAGGTGACACACTGAGATATAGGGACAGACTGAGGAGAGGGGACAGTATTGGGAGAGGGGACACACTGAGGATAAGGGACAGACTGGGGAGAGGGGACAGACTGGAGAGAGGGGACACACTGAGGATAAGGGACAGACTGGAGAGAGGGGACAGACTGAAGAGGGGGGAAAGACTGGTGAGAGGGGACACACTGAGGACAAGGGACAGACTGGAGTGAGGGGACAGACTGGGTAGAGGACACACACTGAGAATAGGGGACATACTGGGGAGAGGGGACACACTGAGGATAAAGGACAGACTGTTGATAGCGAATAAACTCACTGGAGGTTACAGTCTTGGGAGACGGGACACACTGAGGATAAGGGACAGACTGGTGAGAGGGGACAGACTGGGGAGAGGGGACAGACTGGGGAGAGGGGACAGACTGGAGAGAGGGGACTCACTGAGGTTAAGGGACAAACTGGGGATAGGGGACAGACTGGGGAGTGGTGACACACTGAGGAGAGGGGACAGACTGGGGAGAGGGGACACACTGAGGATAAAGGACAGACTGGGGAGAGGGGACAGACTGGGGAGAAGGGACAGACTGGGGAGAGGGGACACACTGAAGAAAAGGGACAGATTGGGAGAGGGGACGGACTAGGGATAAGGGACAGACTGGGGAGAGGGGACACATTGACGAGAGGGGACAGACTGAGGAAACGGGACAGATTGGGGAGAAGGGACAGACTGGGGAGAGGAGACAGACCGGGGAAGGGAACACTCTGAGGATAAGGGATAGACTTGAGAGAGGGGACATACTGGGGAGAGAGGACACACTGAGGATAAGGGACAGACTGGTGAGAGGAGACACACTGAGGACAGGGGACAGACTGGAGAGCGGGGACAGACAGGAGAGAGGGGACAGACTGGGGAGAGGGGACAGACTTGAGATAGGAGACAGACTGGGGAGAGTGGACACATTGAGGATAAGGGACAGACTAGGGAGAGGGGAAAGACTGGAGTGAGGGGACACACTGAGGGTAAGGGACAGACTAGAGAGAGGGGACAGACTGGGGAGAGGGGACAGACTGGGGAGAGGGGAAAGACTGGAGAGAGGTGACTCACTGAGGTTAAGGGACAGACTGGGGATAGGAGACAGACTGGGGAGAGGGGACACATTGAGGATAAGGGACATACTTGGAAAAGGGGACAGACTGGGCAGTGGGGACACACTGAGGAGAGGGGACAGACTGGGGAGAGGGGACACATTGAGGATAAGGGACATACTTGGAAAAGGGGACAAACTGGGGAGTGGGGACACACTGAGAGGAGGAGACAGACTGGAGAGAGGTGACACACTGAGATATAGGGACAGACTGAGGAGAGGGGACAGTATTGGGAGAGGGGACACACAGAGGATAAGGGACAGACTGGGGAGAGGGCACAGACTGGAGAGAGGGGACACACTGAGGATAAGGGACAGACTGGAGAGAGGGGACAGACTGAAGAGGGGGGAAAGACTGGTGAGAGGGGACACACTGAGGACAAGGGACAGACTGGAGAGAGGGGACAGACTGGGTAGAGGACACACACTGAGAATAGGGGACATACTGGGGAGAGGGGACACACTGAGGATAAAGGACAGACTGTTGATAGCGAATACACTCACTGGAGGTTACAGTCTTGGGAGACGGGACACACTGAGGATAAGGGACAGACTGGTGAGAGGGGACAGACTGGGGAGAAGGGACAGACTGGGGAGAGGGGACAGACTGGAGAGAGGTGACTCACTGAGGTTAAGGGACAAACTGGGGATAGGGGACAGACTGGGGAGTGGTGACACACTGAGGATAAAGGACAGACTGGGGAGAGGGGACAGACTGGGGAGAAGGGACAGACTGGGGAGAGGGGACACACTGAAGAAAAGGGACAGATTGGGAGAGGGGACGGACTAGGGATAAGGGACAGACTGGGGAGAGGGGACACATTGACGAGAGGGGACAGACTGAGGAAACGGGACAGATTGGGGAGAAGGGACAGACTGGGGAGAGGAGACAGACCGGGGAAGGGAACACTCTGAGGATAAGGGATAGACTGGAGAGAGGGGACATACTGGGGAGAGAGGACACACTGAGGATAAGGGACAGACTGGTGAGAGGAGACACACTGAGGACAGGGGACAGACTGGAGAGCGGGGACAGACAGGAGAGAGGGGACAGACTGGGGAGAGGGGACAGACTTGAGATAGGAGACAGACTGGGGAGAGTGGACACATTGAGGATAAGGGACAGACTAGGGAGAGGGGAAAGACTGGAGTGAGGGGACACACTGAGGGCAAGGGACAGACTAGAGAGAGGGGACAGACTGGGGAGAGGGGACAGACTGGGGAGAGGGGAAAGACTGGAGAGAGGTGACTCACTGAGGTTAAGGGACAGACTGGGGAGAGGGGACACATTGAGGATAAGGGACATACTTGGAAAAGGGGACAGACTGGGCAGTGGGGACACACTGAGGAGAGGGGACAGACTGGGGAGAGGGAACACATTGAAAATAAGGGACATACTTGGAAAAGGGGACAAACTGGGGAGTGGGGACACACTGAGAAGAGGAGACAGACTGGAGAGAGGTGACACACTGAGTATAAGCGACAGACTGGGGAGAGGGGACATACTGGAGAGAGGGGACACACTGAGGATAAGAGACAGACTGGTGAGAGGAGACAGACTGGAGAGAGGGGACACACTGAGGATAAGGGACAGACTGGAGAGAGGGGACAGACTTGAGAGAGGGGACAGACTGGAGAGAGGGGACAGACTGGGGAAAGGGGACACACTGAGGAGAGGGGACAGTATTGGGAGAGGGAACACACTGGGGATACGTGACAGACTGGGGAGAGGGGAGGGACTAGGGATAAGGGAAAGACTGGGGAGAGGGGACACATTGACAAGAGGGGACAGACTGGGGAGAGGGTACACACTGATTAAACGGGACAGATTGGGGAGAAGGGACAGACTGGGGAGAGGAAACAGACTGGGGGAGGCAACACTCTGAGGGTAAGGGATAGACTGGAGAGTGGGGACATACTGGGGAGAGAGGACACACTGAGGATAAGGGACAGACTGGTGAGAGGAGACACACTGAGGACAGGGGACAGACTGGAGAGCGGGGACAGACAGGAGAGAGGGGACAGACAGGGGAGAGGGGACATACTGGACATAGGAGACAGACTGGGGAGAGGGCACAGACTGGAGAGAGGGGACACACTGAGGATAAGGGACAGATTGGAGAGAGGGGACAGACTGGTGAGGGGGGACAGACTGGGGAGATTGGACACACTGAGGACAAGGGACAGACTGGAGAGAGGGGACATACTGGGTAGAGGACACACACTGAGAATAGGGGACATACTGGGGAGAGGGGACACACTGAGGATAAAGGACAGACTGTTGATAGCGAATACACTCAGGGGAGGGTACAGTCTTGGGAGAGGGGACACACTGAGGATAAGGCACAGACTGGTGAGAGGGGACAGACTGGGGAGAGGGGACAGACTGGAGAGAGGGGACTCACTGAGGTTAAGGGACAGACTGGGGATAGGAGACAGACTGGGGAGAGGGGGCACATTGAGGATAAGAGACAGGCTGGAGAGAGGGGACACACTGAAAAGAGGGGGCACACTGAGGATAAGGGACAGACTGA